>PJEM01003383.1:139187-187742 GCA_004023845.1 Helogale parvula
GGCGCAGGTTATTTACCATTTCCTTCTTGCCTTAGTTCCCACATCAGTGCAGAGGGGAGGGTGACAGTGGGGCTGCGGGAAACGAGTCTGTGGGCTCTGGAGAGGAGGCCGTTGAGACCGCCCTTTCTTGTGATTTATGAAGATATTTGTAAACTGAGGGAGACCATGTGCTGCTGTAAGAACACGAGTCTGAACCAAACAGACGCCATGACAGGCTTTAAGTTTCCCCTCTAAGCTAGAAGGTCCAAGGGTCGGTCTCTCCGGAACTATTAGGCAGTCACACATTGCCTAGAGAAGAGACCACTTTGCGGTATCCAATCAGGAAAGGCCAGCTACCTCTCCCCACATTCCTAAGGGTGAGACCTGCAGATGGGAACTCTAGATAGGACCCTGTTACCTAATGTAAAAGTTAACCTGATAGTCACCAAACAAGACCCTGAACTCGCTCTGTAATTGGTTAAGTTCAAAGATACCCTAAATGTTGTAATTGGGTCCCGCCAAAAGTAACAAACACCCTGGACAATGTGTATGGTTGGAGCTACTGCCAATGCTGTTATACAATAATGATTGGATGTCATGATTTCTTGTAACTCCCCCTTCCCAAACCCCATAAAAACCCTACTCAGCCCTTGTTCAGGGCTCTCAGCACAGATCCACTGCGTTGGTGAAGGCTGTGAGACCGAACTTAGGCCCGGCGAGCCTAAGCCATAATAATAAATGCCCTCTGCTTTTACATGCGTGACTCGGTCTCCCTGGCGGTTTCTGGTTTTGGGGTGATATTGAAATCTTGGGCATTACATTGCAAGACTGTGATCTCTGTCAGTTATTTGTTTTTCCCTTTCCTTTGTCTTTTTTTTTCATTTTTTATGGTTTATTGCCAAGTTGGTTTCCATATAATACCCAGTGCTCTTCCCCACAAGTGCCCTCCTCCATGACCATCACCCTCTTCCCCGTTCCCCTCCCCTTCAGCCCTCAGTTTGTTTTCAGTATTCAAGAGTCTCTCACGGTTCGCCTCCCTCCCTCTCCCTGACTCTTTTACCCCCTTCCCCTCCCCATAGTCCTCTGTTAGGTTTCTCCTGTTTTCCTGTTAGACCTAAGAGTGCAAATATATGGTATCTGTCCTTCTCCACCTGACTTATTTCGCTTAGCATGACACCCTCGAGGTCCATCCACTTTCCTACAAATGGCCAGATTTCATTCTTTCTCATTGCCATGTAGTTCTCCATTGTATAGATAAACCACATCTTCCTTGGGCGGCCAGGAGTGCCTGAGGAATGTCACACGCATCCCACCTTGGGCTGGGCTGGGTTGTCAGCCTGAGCCTGGCCCTCCCCCTGCCTTTGCTCCCTCACCATAACTGCAAGCAGATAACACACACAGTCACTGAGAATGCTTTTTTTAACCATATTATATTAAGGTTTGGCAAGAATTTGGAGGACCCAGAACTGTCTACACTTCTGGTGGGAAGGACAAAGAGTACAGCCACTCTGTTAAATAGTTTGGCAATTTCTCACAAATGTGTAAACACGGACTTACATTTCAGTCCAACAGTTATGTGTCTGAGAGACAAGGAGTCCCTACAAGCAGACTCCTGCGTGGATTCTTAGAGCAGCATTATCCATAACAGCCCCAAACTTGAAAATTTAAATATGCACCAACGAGAGAGCGAATAAACAAATTATCATGTATTCGTACACGAGGATGTGATTAAGCAATAAAAAGGAATGAGCTGGGGATACCCGAAGCCACACGTATGAATCCGAGAAGCATCTGGCTAAGGAAAGATGGCGGAGCCACGCCATGTAGGAACGTATGATCGCCCTTGGATGACGTTTGGAGCAGACAGAACAACGGTGACCGAAAGCAGATCAGTGGTTACCAGGGACTGCTGGGGAAGGACAGACACAGAGGCACACCGAGGTTCTCTGAGGTGATGGGAATATTCTAGATCTATTTTTGTATCTTGTGGCGATGCTGACCCAGTGGCAGACACTTGTCAAAACTGCTGCCTTTAAAAGGTGAATTTTAGTGTTCAAAAATGATGCTTCCTGACAAAAAGCATGAAAGCAATGTCCTAAACATTCGAAACATGGTTTTCAGAAGCATCTAATAGTGTGTAGAGTAGACAAGACAGAGAACTGAGAACAAGGAATTAAGTACAAAATAAACAAACTAAAATAAACACCATAATAGAGGAAGGCAGATGAAACAATATGGTAGTGAAAACTCACCCAGGGCAGATAGGCGTTTTCCACAAGAGCGTAACTCAGGAAGGGTGACAGCTTTGTGACACTAGCGGAGAAGGTGCCACTTTGGATGTTCTGGAGAGTATGACAATGAGCTAGAGGTGACACCCACCAGCACTGGGGAGGGGGATCGGGTGGTCCTAGCACGGCAGCCATGAGGAGGAGCAGGGTGTGCAATACGGCAGCACGAGATTTCAGAGACCAGAATTTAGGGGGGCTGGATGGACCAGAGGGTTGGCGGTCCAGAACAGACCAGTCACCCCCTGAAACAGGCTCAGGGAGAGGAGGGTCCCCTGAGAGCGCCAGGTTTCTGCTACAGCATGTGTGAAAGAGAAAATGCCAGCGGTGCGGGTGAGGCCACAGCGACATTCGCTGGTGACGGGCCGAATGCAAGGACTGAGGGTGACGTGCAAGCGTGGGCTCTGGAAGCCACAGGGAGCTGACGGGAGTTTGTGACGTCGGCCCCTGTCGCAGTGTGCGCAGGTCAGCAGCGTCTGGATGCCCAGCGCTTGTATGCCGCTTCCTCAGTGGCGTTTAAATTCAAGCAGACTGAACCCAGAGTCCATAACCTTGATCTCTAAACGGTGCTTCCTGTAAAAGGCAAGGTTCCAGGTAGACAGAATATTGATCAAGAAAAACTTCAGTCCTGAGGAGTTTATAGATCATTAAGGGATGCGCATAACGCGGGAGAAACACCGTGCCCAGGTGAGGGCGAGCTGTGTGAGAGATCTCTGGAGACTGCAACGCCAAGGAAAGGGCGCTCTGATCCTGGCCTGTGCCGGGACAGGCGTCCATCCGGGCTAAGAGGAAGGTTGCAGAGAATATTTTATGGATATTAGGTTTTCCTTGCACTCGCTAATAATAATAATAATTTTGCTTAAAGATGTTTTTCTCGTGCGATCTACAAACATACAAATCTATTTCCATTCAAGTTCTGTGTGTGACGGCCAATTTCAATATCAACATTGACCCCGGGGCTCAGGGAGGCCGGAGGAGTCAGGATATACCACTTCTGGGGTGTGCCAGTGAGGGTGTGTCTGGGAGAGATTAGCACGTGAATGAGTAGACCAGACGGTAGAGAAGTTTGCCCTCGCCTTACGGGTGGCCACGTCCAAGCCCTTGAGGGTCTGAGAGAACACAGAGGAAAGAGGAAGGGCGAGTTCTTTCTCCATCTGCTGGAGCTGAGCCGCCCATCTTCCCGCCTCCCCTGCTTCTTACACCTCAGGGCTTGGACCGAATCACACCGCGGGTTTTCCCAGCTCCCCAGCTTCAGGATCACACATCGTGGGGCTTCTCGCCTCGGTGATCGATCACATGAGCCAGTCTTATAATAAGTCTCCCCGTATCTACCTGTCTATCTATCCGTCTATCCATCCACCCATCATCTATCCCCCATTGGTCTGTGTCTCTGGAGAACCCTGATACGTGTAAACAAATCACCCCATAGAGTCAAAACTTTTTATAACAGCATGACATTATTTCTACATCATGAGTTAATGAGAAGACAGGATCTGGTGGAAAGAAATTTGTGTTTCTGCTACTTAGGTTTTCAAGGTGATCGGGACAGAAGAGGCTCATTTTGAAATTGTCGGAACACCCAGTACAGCAGACTCATGGGAAGGCCACTTATCACACACTCAGCAGCAGAACAGGCCATATGATCTTATGCTCCGGTATTATTACAAGAATGTGGCACTATGAAGATGTTTTTCATCCATACAAAATTGGATTATACTCAACTTTCTCCACATGCAATTTTGCATTAAATTCCTCCTATTTCTCTGAATGGTTACAAATTCTACATTTGGCGGTCTGAATTTTACCTGGAAATTAGTGGAGGCAAAAAGATAAGGTGCATTACTGACCCGGGGGTCTTAAATATTCTGCAGACCTGCTGATCTTTAAAGAAGCTAAGCTAAGAATGACAGAATATTTCATTCTAAATAGAACAGAAGCTCTAAATGAATATTAGACAATTCTTACAAATTATACTGATTATACTGACAATGGAATTAACATTCCCTTCAGACTTCGTAAGTTTCATATAATGGCAGCAGCCTTATTTCCTTCCTACTTATCAAGGTTCTTCAAAGTGATTTCCTATTTGAACCCCCCAAAATAACTTTAGGAGTTTATTGTCTTGAACAGCTAAGGATTCCCCATTTTGATGAAGACTTCTTTGAAAACTTAAGACCACAAACATCTCTTTCTCCCCCGAAATGATTCCTCTCATAGAGATAATCTTCCTTTAACTTCTTCTCATGAGTAATGATCCCTGTTGCTTGTACTTAAATTTTCCTTCATAATCTTTTTGTTGTTGATTTTATTTACATTTTACAGGCATTACAGAGAATCAATTTACACTTAATACAATCTACCCATTTAAAGTGTACAGTTGAACCTGTCTATATATTCACAGAATTATTTATCAATCACCACAATCAACTTTAAGACTTTTCCATCATCCCCAAAGGAAGCCCTGTCCCACTGAGATATGGCTCCCAAATCTCTGCATCCCTCCCCACCCCCAGCCCAAGACAAGCACTAATTTACTTTCTGCCTCAAAGGATTTGCTGGTTCCAGACATTTGATGTAAACAGAAATCATACAATATGCGGTCCTTTGTGACTGGCTTTTTTTGACTTTTGCATAGTGTTTTCAAGTCTCATCCATACTGGAGAATATATTTCTTTCTTTTTCTTTAAATTTTTTTAATGATTATTTATTTTTGAGAGAGACAGAGAGCAGGGGATGGGCAGAGAGAGAGGGAGACACAGAATCTGAAGCGGGTTCAGGCTCCGAGCTGTCAGCACAGAGCCCGAGGCTGGGCTGGAACTCAAGGACAGTGAGTGAGATCATGACCTGAGCCGAAGTGGGATGCTTTACCTACTGAGCCACCCAGCCGCCCCAAAGAGCATACTGTGCTTTCCATCACTGAGCAGTACTGCACTGCATGGGCGCACCGCCGCTTCTTTATCTCTTCAGCCTTTGATGGGTGTTCGGCTATTTCCGCTTTCTGACTGTTACACACAGCGCTGTTTATGACGTTTACGTGGGAGTTTCCTGTGGACCTACCGCTCTTTCCTGGCTGTACACTCAGGAGCAATTCTACGTTTAACCGTCTGTGTTTTCTAATGTGGCTGCACCCACCACCTTACATCCCCGCCAACAGTGGGTGAGGGCTCCAGTCACTCCGCATTCCTGTCAACACTTAGTGCTATCCGCACATTTTCGTTCTAATCATCCTAATGGGTGTAAAGCGGGTGAGACATCACTGTGGTTTGGATTTGCAGTTTTCTGACGGCTAATGCCGGTGGCCATCTTTCCGTGTGCTCATTAGCCATTTGTATGGCTTCTTCAAAGGCATGTCTATTCAGATCCCTTTATCGTCTTTTATTTTAAAATATAATTTGATGCTTAAATCATATGCAACATATATAAAGCAAAACAGTTTAATGAATGCTGTAAAGAGAACCCAACTCACCAAAAATATATTACTACCAACAATTTGCATATGCCTGTACTCTTGTTCCCCGGCCCCCTCTGTCTCCCACCTCATTCTCTCTTTAAGATAACTGCTCTCCAGAATTTTATATTTACTGTTACATTGTTTTTAAATAAATAGCTTCATGATATTTTACATATACTTAACTTTACTGGGTATGAACTTTGTAAGAGTTGGATCATAATGTGTGATATTCTCTGGGGCTTGGTTTTTAACTCAGTGTCATTTTTCTAAGATTTATTCCTATTTTGGTATTTTGCTCTGTATCATTTTTTCATTGCTGTATTCTATGAGGGCATCATAATTCACTTAACCATTTTTCCATTGGTAGGCTTTTGAGTTATTTCTATATTTTTGGCTATTTCCAATAGTAGCTTTACAACATAATAACAGATTATTTCCCAAAGTTGTTACAGAAATTACGGTCCCAGCAGCTGGATATGCAATTTCCCATTGACCATTGATCCTATAAGGTTAATAACACATGTGATGGTTGAAATGGCCCAAAGAGCATTTTTTAAACATGTGCTTCCATTTTCTATCTGCTCTGTCTTCTAACACGTCACAGGCTTTGTAAAGAGCATGAATAAACTATAAAGTGGGACAAGGAGATGGTTCACTCCCCTCCTGTCTGCCCTAATAATGCTTTTGGCTTGAACATCTATTTTGTATAAAATTAATGGAACTAGCCCAACAGTATTTTGGTCAGTCCAGTTTCTACCCGTTTTACTTTAGCTCTCTCCTATAACTGGTTACCTTGCAATCTTTCCAAGATAAAACATAAGTTTAAAATTTTAAATCTCTAATTCCCTACTCTAATGACAGAAGAATCTAGAAGATCCTTAACTTAACTTGTCTAGCTCCCTATTTGGATGCTTTGCTGTCCAATATATTCTTTCATCATTGTTTTCTAGAGAGTCCATAAATTAGTCAAAACTATTATATTTTACAAAGTTTGGATTTACACAGATGATGGCCACTCTACTTGCTATTTTTCTTGAATCTCATTCAGCACCTCTGGAATCACTTTCCTTCTGTTTGCTGAAGTAGATCCTTCAGAAATTCCTTGAAAACTTTTTTTTTTTTATTTTTCTCCAAATACGCCAGTCCTTGGATCTGGACATACTCCAGACATTTGCCATTGAAACATTTCACCCCTCTTGTCTGGCACTACTCAGATTTCCAGACTTGTTCCAGATATCCAGAGATATACATATATGCATCCTCTCTCTCTCTCTCTCTCTCTCTCTCTCTCTCTCTCTCAGAATCCTTGGGAACCTCTCTTATTTCTTATAAAATCAACAATTTCTCAGAATGTGTCTTATCCAGAACTGAATTGTTCATTGAATTGAATGAGTGTTTAACT
Source organism: Helogale parvula (assembly GCA_004023845.1). Taxonomy (NCBI): domain Eukaryota; kingdom Metazoa; phylum Chordata; class Mammalia; order Carnivora; family Herpestidae; genus Helogale; species Helogale parvula. The sequence goes on from PJEM01003383.1 coordinate 146,305, forward strand.
CATTGAAATAAGAGAAATACAAATCAGATTTTTGGCTCTTAACCCTCCACTTCTTTACTCTTACTTTCCTACATTTCTATTTCTATTTTGTATATGTTTTATATCCTTAAAGAAACAAAATCCTTGAAGTTGAACACTTTACCCTCTATTTCTTCCAGTCCATATAAGTCTATTTTCATCTTGTATCTCATGGCTTAAAGGGGGAAGGGGAGGCGGGGGGGACAGGGCAAGCTCTGGGTTGGGTAGTTTGCAGATTTTTTACTGTATCCTCACATAAATGTGAAGGGTGAAGAAAAAGAGACACTGTGGTAAGAGAAGGACAGAAACCATATGTTTGCACTCATAGGTCTAACAGGAAAACAGGAGAATCCTAATGGAGAACCAGGGGGAGCGGAGGAGGGAGAGAGAGTTGGGGAGAGAGAGAGATGCAAAACTTGAGAGACTATTGAATGCTGAAAATGAACTGAGAGTTGAAGGGGAAGGGGGAGGGGGGAAAAGAGGTGGTGGTGATGGTGGAGGGCACTTGTGGGGAAGAGCACTGGGTGTTGTATGGAAAACAATTTGACAATAATATATTATGGGGAAAAAAATTAAATTGCCTGCATAGGGGCTGTGAGGTCCACTTTGCATTCTTACCTGCTCTATACAATGACACACGTGTAGCCTCTGTGTGCTAACATCCCTTACCCAGGTAGGAGGTTCTGTGGGAGAGAATGTTTCAGGGTGGTGCACTTGGCATTAGGAAGACAGCACGCATCCTGCCCCACTATTGGTGGCCAAAGGAAGTGTATCTGCCTCCCTCTCTAGACGTTCCCCCTCGTTCTACTTCAGGAACTAGATGGCTTGGGCCAAAAGCATCTCCAATCACCACCAAATATCAAAGAGAAAATGGTCTCTAAGAGATTCTCATGAGGTGGCCTCCATCTGGTAGAAGTGATGGGTCTTCCTCATTGGAAACTGAGAAGTTTTTCCAAATAAATACTAATGTTGGCCCCTTAAACCCCACTCTTCTGTCCTCTCAAAACACTGGCACTCAGAGCACAGAAGGAGTCCCACGCTCTCTTATATTTGTGTTGCTTATGCTGTTTCCTTATTATTGCATTAAACACAGCTTTGAAAATCAGCTAAAACGCAATCACTAGGCTCTCTTTTCAACTTCATCCTGCAGTTGGAGAAACCAGAGTTCAAAACCCAACTTGCCCAACTGAATTCCTAGCCCTTTCCTAGCCCTTCTTCTAAATCCTGCTGAACCCATAAAACACAGTGGGTTATTTTCCAGGTATGAGATGAAAAAGTGCCAGAGGGCCAGAAGTGCAGATTTCATTCTTATTCCTGCCACTGACTCCTTGTGATCCGGAATAAGTTACCAACCCCTTTTGCCCTGGAGTCATTCCCTTGCATAAGCAAGCTAGAATGCATCAACCCAAGAGATCCCAGAATAGATCACTTGTAGGTCTAACATTCTATGTCTCTGTGAAATATCTCCCCAGTTCAATCCCCAGAACTGTCAGCTGAAGGCAACTGCTCTTTATGAAGATCAGAAGACCCAGCATGCCTCTGGGAATGTGTCTGCCCTTCCCCCGTTACATGCAACAGACACACACAAAGAATTCTATGGATTCCCTCAAACTCTAACAGGAGCAAAGACTACCTAGTAGCCCAATGCAGTGAATGACTGGTCATTATGTCACAGAACAACTATTAGAGGTGAAACCAAAATAAATCCATCTCATTTAACAAGCTTACTATGCACATGCTATTTGTAGGTCTCTGGCTCACAGCACCCACCTCTAACTTCTTCAAAGTGCAATGTTCTTGGTGTTATGGGACACTGATAAATGCTTTTATTTTTGTAAAATGTTTGTTTACTTTGGGAGAGGGAGGGAGAGAGAGAACACATACGTGCGAACATGAGCAGGGGAGGGGCAGAGAGAGAGGAGAGAGAGAATACCAAGCAGGCTCCATGCTGTCAGTGCAGAGCCCGACATGGGACTCGATTTTATGAACCGTGAGATCATGATGGAGCTGAAATCAAGATTCAAACACTCAAATGACTGAGCCACCCAGGTGCCCCTAAATAAATGCTTTTAGAACAAGGTAATGAAAACGCAAGGATCTACTAATTATAACTCTAAGTCTCCACTGCTTACTTAACTGGCATATGGAAAATTTGATCCGTGCGTCTGTCTCTCCAAACAGGAACGTGCACTTCTTGAAGGCAGGACTGCATTTCTCAGATTCGTATTCACAGATTCTCATGGATTCGTATTTGTGTTATTTGTCCTATGTGCATGTGAAATGTGTTGCACAAACTGTGCACTCCTGCAGGAGAGGTAAGGTCACTTTGTTTGGGCGTGGAGGCACAGCACTAAATAAAAATCACTGAGAAATTTGGATTTCTCCATTTTATTTAATTTCAAAAGATATTCTCATGGCAGCATTCACTACGATGAATGAAAATTATACCAGCATTTAAATTCAGCCATCAACCCAGTCCTTCTCACAACAGAGTCAAAGTTCAGCACATAATGGTCGGGCAGGATAATATTATCAAGAGGAGCAAGGTGGTCCTCTCGGTGGGCGGCTGTTTGAATTAGCTAATTGATGACTGAAAAGGGCTTTGGTGATACAAAGCTCTGTGTATGCGATAATTACTATTATTATCATAGGGGTTTGAACAAAGGGCCGGAAGATGAATTTGCTACCAAATACAATGGAGCTAATGAAAAGAGGTGTGAAAATAAGACATAATATGATGCCCACAGTAGCTGTATTTTGTTTAGAAAGTTGCTTCTGTCTCGTGCAGCTGATAATGGCCTCAAAATAGGCAAAATACTGGGCACTTGGAGATCCAGAAAGGCATCACAAAAGACTGTTCATTTTCTTTATGTTTAAGACTTACGACTTCACACACAGGGCACAGTGTTTGATATCCGTGCAGACTGAGTGCAAGTCCTTAGAAGTGCAGACAACACGGGGATGTTTGAGAAGAGATGTGTGACAAGACACAGGAAACTACCCGCCTTTCAGAAGCACGTATCCTACATATTTATTCTGAGGTCCCAAATTTAAAGGAAAACAGAGAGGCAAACACAGCCATAGCTTCTGTTATCCCGCGCCCGAGAGAGGCTCTGCTCCTTGTCTGTGTGTGTGTGTGTCTGTCTGTCTGTTTGTGTGTGTCAGTGTGTCTGTGTGTGTGTCTTGTGTGTTTGTGTGTGTGTCTGTGTGTGTTTATGTCTGTGTGTATGTCTGTGTCTGTGTTTGTGTCTGTGCATGTGTATCTGTGTCTGTGTGTGTTTGTGTCTGTGTGTGTGTCTGTGTGTGTGTGTCTGTGTGTGTATGTCTATGTGTGTGTCTGTGTCTGTGTGTGTTTGTGTCTGTGTGTGTGCATCTGTGTCTGTTTGTATGTGTGTCTTTGTGTGTGTCTGTGTGTCTGTGTGTGTCTGTGTGTGTATGTGTTTCTGTGTGTGTGTGTCTGTGTCTGTGTGTCTGTGTGTGTATGTGTGTCTGAGTGTGTATGTGTGTATGTGTGTGTGTGTGTGTGTCTGTGTGTGTCTGTGTGTGCGCATGTGTGTGTGTGTGTGTGTGTGTGTGTGTGTGTGTGCTTTGCTTGTTTCTAGGTTGTAGGATGGGGAGAGGCAGGTGTGACACTTCCATCTGAGTGCATGGACTCCAGCCCCCACTTGGGAGACTCCCTTTCCTGAACTCAATTCATTGAAACTTCTATATACATTGACCACCTTCCTCACTTACCTGTTGGGACCAGTCTTGGTCATTCTAACCTGCTAGGGAGACACAGCCTAGACCATCTGCTACTTGGGTTTCAGTAACAACAAGTCTGAGGCCACAGGGAAGGGTATGAGCCAAAGGAGAGTCCAAGAGGAAGTGCAATTAAAAACAGATGAGAAGCCGGAGCGCCGGGGAGCAGGAACAGAAGAGCGGTAGGCAGAGCCTGCTGGAGATGGACTTCCAAGTGGCCTTGGGTCAGCAGTCTGAGCGCCACCCCCCACGGAGGCCTGACTGCCCCTCCACCCCCACGGCCCCCGTGCTGTGATGACCCAGATGGAGACACCCTCCCGCCTGACCCCCCTTTCCCCTCCGACATGAAGCTATCGTTTACAAGGCTTTCTCCTGCTCTCCTCCTGAGAACCCTTTCCATTTCTCACGCACTAACAGGAATGAGGGTGGGCGGAGGAAAAGAGAGTCCGTGACAAGGCTCTCATTTAAATTCTCTAATTAAAGAGGTTTTCAAGACATTCAGAAACATTACTATTTAGGGGGCAATGGCTGATTCTGAGAGTTCAGTCCAAAGCTAACTAAGTCTTTAGAAACATTCACGACAGAGTATTTGTTTACCTGATTTGTTGGAGAAAAGACAAATGAAAAAGCAAACAGTTCATTATTCCAGCTATTAATGGGGAGGAAGGGGAGCTTCCCCACACCCAGAGGTGGCTTGGCTTCCCCATCGCTGCAGCATCCTCGAAAGCACTTAATTAAACCCGACGCCAACTGCTGGCCATCCGCCCGCCCACCAGTGCAGCCCACACACCCTCAGCAGCCCACTCACCAAGCATTTCTCAAGGGTTTCCAAGGAAATCATAAAATCAATCAATCCATATGCGTCTCATCCCCTTCCTCCACTTCGCCCACTTCTGGTTGGCTAGTTAAGGGGCAGCAGCCACAAGGACAATGGCCATAAGCCACAAGGACAATAGCCAGCAGCCACAAGGACAATGGCCAGCAGCCATAACGAATCAGATTCCGTGTGATCAGTGAGGACCGCATGGATCGCCCCTGATCACGTCCACCAGGCTGGTTTTCTCAAGCTGCAGTGAGGCTGGGAATGGCCCGGGATCTCATGAAAACGTGGATTCTAATTCAACATTCTATGCTCTTGTAGCTGCTATGTGAACCCAGAGGACAATGCCATAGCTCACAGGCCGTCTGCATTCCCTCCGTATCTCAAAACTACGAACGTAGTGATGCTTTTATGAGCAGATCACTGGAAAAGTGAGCAGCTGTTAGACCTGCACACAATCTCATTTGCACGTGCAGAATCGTGTGGCCCAAACCCACCGCCGTGAAGTGTTCCATGAGGAGAAGGAGTGAGCATATCTGCCTGGTGTTTGCAGAGCGCACAATGAGGTGCTGCCCATGGGGCACTAAGGGTGCGCACGGACACCTGTCTCCTAAAGAGACAGAATCCACTCTCTCTAGGCCATAGAGTCATACAGATTTTCCAAAATGGCTCAGGATCCAAATGGGGCATTCTGGCCTAACCCATTCCTAACTTGTCCCTGGGATCATCTGGTGTCAGAATACGCTCACTGAGATCATGTCCAACACACCCGAAAAGCATGAACATGGAGGCGGCCATACATGACTTTGTCTGCCCTCAGCACCCTTGTGGGTGCTTGGTCCAAAGAGATGGCGCCCCCCCCCCACCCCGCCCCGGGGCCCTGGAGGCAGGATGTAGGATACCTGGGTTTTCAGAGACAATGGAGGAGGCAAGAGAATCCTTAGAGGCTTAACCCATACTCTTATGTTTTTCCCTCAGACCTGAGCACCATAATAAACTATTTTAAGAAGTTTTCTATCATAAAACATGTTTAATCAAAGAATAGATCATTTAAATAGGTGCCGAGACATCTAATCAAAAATCATTTCACAGGTACACAAACGGGAACCACGTTAACAATACACATCAGCCCTGTGAGGCTCTGTCGGTGGTATTTATAATTACCTGAAAGCCAACTTCCTATCTTTAATTGGACTGTTTTTATAAATTCACATCAGCAAAATGACATTTTTTCTGCACCTAAAATCACACATAACAGGGTATATTAATCATGTTTTTACCAGTATTCCAAGAAATAAATAACAAGCCAAAACAGACACTCTGTTACTCTCTTATATTATTTCCAGCTTTATTGAGGTTTCATTGACAAAACTGTGCATAATTAGATTTTACATCATGATTTTGGTTTGTTTCATAATGTGTGTAGCAAGATGATGCTTGAATATACATGTTCTACATGAAATGGTCACTACAGTCAGGTTAATTAACACGCCTACCAGCCCACAGAGCCCTGTCGTGGAAGAGGTACGTGATCTGTGGATTCAGTTACCTTGTGTTTTTGTGGGAAGGTGCACTCTCCATGAACTCAGTCTCTCTGGCCTGATCTTCTATCATTTTTGCCACACGAGGCACTCTGCAGAGAGGGGGTCCCAGCCCTGCCTGGATGTCCTCGCACGACCCCAGCCCAACTGCGCCCAGGCTGGGGGCCTGTCCACAGCGGCTGTCCATCTTTCTGCAGATGTGCTGTCCCCAGTGCCCTGAGCACCCCATCCCCACCCGCCAGCAGGGCCGCTCGGGAGTCCCACAGCCCCAACGCCCCAACCAGCAGACCAGAACTCCAGTGACACAAAGGCTGTGTCCGCCAGGGTGCATGTTAGGGAACAAAGGCCTTCCTTCTCTACCAGGACTCCAGAAAGCTCTATTTCCCATCCGACCGCCTTTCTTTGTGTGCCTCCTATGGGAATATCTTTTCCAGAGCACAGTCTGAGCACCTCAGACCCGCGGAGGCAGCACTGACCCAGCACAGTCCACTTCCACTGTGACCTTTGCACCATGCGAGCCTGGGACTCCAGACTGATGTCTACTTCGGAGGCCCCTGGTCTGTATTATGATGGAAATACTTTAAACAGCAGGTTTTAATGCTAGTAAAATAAAGTCAGAATTACAAAAGAAATTTACATTTGTTGCGAAAGGAAGGGTTTGCTCCAGTCCATCACTACTGTCACAGTGCCATCTAATGGAAACTCGAAATAAATGTGTAAGTTAGAAAATGAAGAAAATGGAGTTTAAGATGAGATCATCTATCAGGTGATCAGAAGGCATTTTTTCTCCCAAATTTGTGCTTTTTTCCACTCAAATTATGATGCATGTGTTTCAAGTGACAATTTCAACTGGATAAGGAAATACACATGTAAGTCATTCACATTATTTCTCTTTTAAATCACCATGAAAATAAAGATACTTGAAAATTTTATTTTTGCCGTTTTCCAAAACATATAAACATAGAGCTCAAAATGTTCTTCATATTTTTAAAAGACTGGAACTGAGACCCTTTAGTAATTTTGAAAACTTTGCTTTAGGAAATATCACGATTTAATTTAGGGCAAAATGACATAATCATAGATAGTCTTAAATAACTTTTATAAGAAGTAGATTTTCAAAGACATTGCAAGCAATTTGGAGTGAATTTAGGAAGATCTCTCTCTGTGGATTCGTTATGCAGACGACTATTTTCAGATGAATGTTGCGAAGGTTATCTGTCCGCAGGTTTTTATGACGTCTGATACGCCTCTGCGTTGTTAATCTGTCCTGAACCTCGGCACGGTCTGTGTGAGTCTGAATAAAATATATAACGTTCAGTTGTGTTGTGTTATTTGTAATTTTATGCCACTTTCTTTTCATTTCAAGGGACATTTCCTGATTGCTTTTGACGTTAAAGTAACTGTGTTAATAAGATTCTTTCTTCAAATGTCTCATACATTATTCTGTCCCTCTTTCAGCACGAGGACTCTGTGGCAACTCTCTTTACGTGCCTCGACTTCCCATAGTGAAAGACGTCTGTAAATCACTGGGACAAGGCTCCTTGACCAAGCACACTGTCACTCTACCATTTTGTCCTAAACTAGACACATCTGCAGCGGAGGTAAACACAGGAACTCTGGTCACAGCTCAATCTTAAGATGAAACTGTTAATTGTGACGCACTCTCATTAAAGTGCCCTGATAATCACTCTTTGTATTGCTATATTAAATTTAAAAATCCTGAATCCTACTCTGGTATCTAAACTTGCTTACTCATTAGGTCACTCAACAAATTATTTATCATGATGACGTGCAGACAAGACAAATGAGATACGGTGTTTTCAAGGAGTTCAAAAGTGGATGCTAAAGACACTGAAACTGCAGAAGAAGCAAAAGGTAATTGTATCATTATTTTAAAAAAAAACTTTGTGTCATAACAAATGTAAAGATTTCCTAGACCAAGATAATCTGCCCAAGCAGTAGGAAAATAGTGGTTAATTGAAGCACTTTGTAATTAATCCTTTGGAAGTGGGTTAACATGCCTTATTTTAGCTAAGTTCCTCAGATAACACTGAAACTTAAAAATGAGGGGAGCCTGGGAGGGTCAGTCAGTTGAGTGTCTGACTACAGCTCAGGTCATGATCTTGTGGTTTATCAATTCAAGCGCACGTCGGACTCTGTGCTGACAGCTGAGAGCCTGGAGCCTGCTTCAGGTTCTGTGTCTCCCTCTCTCTCTGCCCCTTCTCCACTCATGCTCTGTCTCTCTCAATAAAATAAACATTGAAAAACAAGTTGGAGAGAGAGAGGGATGCAAAACTTGAGAGACTATTGAGTGCTGAAAATGAACTGAGAGTTGAAGGGGAAGGGGGAGGGGGGAAAAGAGGTGGTGGTGATGGTGGAGGGCACTTGTGGGGAAGAGCACTGGGTGTTGTATGGAAAACAAGTTGACAATAAAATATTATGGAAAAAAAATTCAAAACTGAAATACTCAACTGAGTTTTCGTGGCTTCACTGCTTCTACCAACTTTCAACAAGTTGCCGTAAGTATACCTTGTGACATTAATCACAAATAAGTGGTTATTAATAGAATGTTTTTCGAACACACTGCTCGTGTTCTGAAAATGTGTCCTTAAGTCTCTAGTTAAGCTCTAGTAGGAAGGAAAGATCATCTGAAGAATTTTGAAGGAATTTGGGAATTTGGGAATTTGGGAAACCAAAGAAAAATGTGAACTTTAAACACAGGAAGAGGTCCGTGTCTAGGAAAAATGCAAAAGGTAGTTCTAGCTGGTTTTCTTAATAGAGCAATGGTTCAAAATATGGCCTGAGTTCTACAGCTTATAACAACCACTATATTGAATAAATCGACAAGAAAGAGATTCTAAGGTTCTTTCATAGAAGTAAAATTGTAAATCATAAAATTCCAAATAAAAGCTTCCTAAGAGATGTTAAACGTTGAAAAAAAAATTTTTAATCTTTATGTATTTTTGAGACAGAGCACGAGAAGGGGAGGGACAAAGAGAGAGGGAGACACAGAATCTAAGCAGCCTCCAGGCTCTGAGCCATCAGCACAGAACCTGACATGGGGCTTGAACCACGAGATAATGACCTGAGCCGAAGGCGGACGCTTAACCAACTGAGCCACCCAGGTGCCTCATAGATGTGAAAATTTGGATGGGACGGTCCATGGGGGAGAAGAGGAACTTTTCCCTTTGACCTTCCCAGTGACCTGGGCTTCAGAAACTTTTAAGAACACCTGGTCAGGTTAAACTTTGCTATACTGATGCAATACTCTTCAAAGAGCAAGAAAAGCCATCTCTAAAGTAATTTCATAAGCTAGGTGTCCACTGTGGACAAGACTGCTTGAAGGAGTCCTTTGAAATTCTCATAAAATAGGCCTGATTTTCCAGGGGATGCTTTGGAGGAGGAGGTGGTGATGACACCTCTACGGTCCTGCAGGACACTCCCACAGAAGACGGGCTCCAAAGACCATCAATGTGAGACACAGCGGGATGTGCGACGGCGCCAAGGATTAAGTTACACATAGAAGAGGCTTGTGAAAAATCTCTAGAAATTACTGTTTTGGTTTTTCAGAAATATTTTTAATGAAAATATCCCAACTCTATTATTTAATGTCACTGCCACTTCTGTTTCATAATAATTTACCATGTCAATCAACGCTGTAACCTCAGATAGTTCAAGTCTGGGTTTCCTTTAAAATAAAACCCACAGAAGCAGTACATTGAACGGAATTTGCATATTGTGTCTGCCTAATACGTTCAGGCTGACTTCATTTGTTAACCTGCACAAGAATATCTATTGATTTCTATCTTTCTTCCCAGCACTAATTTATCTCTTTTGTCAGATTCCTTACACAATATAACTCAATCCCACTCTAACCTCCTAAACCCAATGCTTGATCCCATTCCTCCTGGAGTAAAATGAGCTCCTTTCAACTTATTTCAAGTTACATTTTCATTAGACATGTTCTTGTGTTCTGGAAAAACATTGTTCACCACTGATTTTTCTTTTTTTTTAATATCAGCAATATATATACGTCGAAGTCAATCCTAGTGTTTCCATAGTTTTATATGGTCCAACTTTTCACATTCCCCAGAATTTGCGTTTGGTTTCACATCGGAGTTCAGAGGTCCATCAGGGGTGAGAGAGTTTATGGGCCCATATCTGATGGGTTGAGGGAGTGCAGTCACATGTCACATGTCACATGTCACATGTCACATTGCCCAAGCTGGAGAGGCAGCTGCAGGCTCCGGGAAATGTCAAGTTCTCCTGGGTCCTACCATAAGAAATCTCCAAGAAAACAGAACGCTTGATTAGAAGACACTGTGGGCAGTACCCCTTCAAAATTACCCAAAGGCAGTAAATTAGAGCGGAGAAAGCCCTCCCAAGAATGGCTAACTCTCAATTTAATTTAACAACTGGGTATGTTGCAAGAGGCCTGTGGGGAGCAGAGCTTTTATATACTCTTCTTCAAAGAACTGGTCTTCTCCACTGTCCGATGGACATACTCCTTGGGACCGGGCCATGAATGAACGTGCCAGGCAGACCCGCAAGAGCTCACATTAGGGTTGGTTTATTTACTGGTTTATGGTAGTGAAACCTGCATAACAGAAAATTTCCTGTCTTAGCCATTTCTACGTGCACAGTTTGGGGCAGCTAGCACACTCCCCGTGCTGCAGAGCCTTCATCACCACCATCCATCCCAGAACTCTTCATCTTGCAAACCTGACACTCTGCACCCCTTGGACACTAACCCCCAACCCTCCTTCCCCGGCCTCTGGCAGCCGCCATTCTGCTGCCTGTATGAATCTGACTTCGGGGACTTCATATAAATGGAATCATGTGGTTTTTGTCCTTTGGTGACTCGCTTCTTTCCCTCAGCAAAACGTCCTCAGGTCCACCCACGGAAGTGGTGTCAGGACTTCCTTCCTTTTCAGGACTGACTGATGTTCTCCTGTGTGCACACACGACGTTTTGCTGTCCATCCATTCATCTGTTGACGGACATCTGGGTTGCTTCACATTTTAACTATTGTGAATAAGACCACTACCCATAAGGCAAGATTTTTAAGTGATACATGGTCCGGGTCTGCCTACCAAGCAATACCTACTGTAGGAGCCTGGAAACATGAAATCATGCACACATAAACATACTGCAGGAACTTTCCTTCTTAAGTAGGCTCCATGCCCAGTGCAGAGCCCCACGTGAGGCTTGAACTCATGACTCCGAGATCAAGAATGAGCTGACAGTCAAGAGTCTGATGCTTAACCGACAGAGCTACCCAGAAGCCCCTGTCCCAGGAACTTGTCGAATCAAACCCACAATATCCCAGGGACTCCAAGAGGGAACAAGTGGAAGAAAATAAACGTAGCGTGAGTCAAACCCCAGCGACAGGGTAAAGCTGCAGGAGCAACTAAGCCATCCACGGGTGGCCTCATTCAGAATCTCACACAAGTGGCACCTGGCTCTATACCAGCAAGGCGTGAGGAGGGGGAGGCCGGGAGGGTAGGTCTTCCACGGCCTTGTTGGGTGACCCCGGCTGAGTGAGATCATGCCGGTTACAGGAGTGGGTGCCCGTTAATGGAGGACACCACACCCAGTGAGAGAGACTTCCTGGAGGAGGTGCTGATTTTGAGCTCAGCCCTGAAGGATGAGGAGTTTCCCAGAAAGGCAAACCTTATTTGACACAAATGTAAAGATCTTACCATGAAACAGAGCATATTGAAGAAACCGCCAGGGAAAGGCGGCCAGTGCGGAACGTGCTGTGTGGGGAAAGATGCCCTTGACAGAGGAAGCAGAGCGGGGAGCTGCCGCAGGCCCCCGCGGGCCAGCCAGGGAGGGCCGCCTCCCCTCTGGTGGGGGGGACGGGTTCAAGCAGAGAATGGACACGTCCAGCTTGAAATTTAGAAGCGTCATTCTGTCCGCAGTGAAGAGAATCACTAAAGGCTTGCAGAATTAGGAGCAGAGCCACACTTATGAGACCAGGGGTGCAAAGAGGCGAGCCATAACACAGGCCACAGCGGCAGGGGCGGAAAAGTGCCGGACACCAGAGAGACACGCAAGGGCCTACGTCCTGGCGTCCAGTTGATGCGGCAAAGTGAGGGAGAGGGCCTCAGGGATCCTTTGGGTCTGGAGAGAGAAACAGAACAGAACAGAGACCAAAAGATGAAGTTACTTGCATCCAAGGCTTTTCCATCTGCTCGTATGTGGACAACAGTCCTGTAGGAGAGGGCTCGCTGGGATTGGAGACCCTCGAGTTTCCTGGACAAGGGTCGGTCATCACCAAGGAAATAGGGGATCTGCGTTTAAGAGAAAAGTTTTCATGTCTCAGCACTGAAAATTCTTCCATTCCTGACCCGCAGAGATGGGTCCTCGTGCCCACATTCCTCCGTGGGCGCAGGTTCATCCCTCAGAAGTTAAGGCGAACCCACTGTTCTGACGGCATCTGAACTCCGCGTACGTCTGTTTCTCAATCCTCGACATCGAGAGGAAGAGGCTGTTGGTCCACCGCATCCTCCAAAATGAGCCAACTTTTCTAATTACAATTTTTAAGTCATTCTCTCTAAAATGTTCTCACTGAAAAGCCCATAGTTAAAAATTAAATCCTTTTCCCCCTTTAGTAGTTTGTTGTGGGTGTCTAACGCCGTGTGCAATTATTCCAAGTGTTGTTTGAAAAGCATTTCTCATTAAATTAGGAAGCAGCTCCTTTAACTTGTCTACCTCCAGTTTATTAAACAAATCACAAAGGGACAGAATATTTTTTCCGGAGAGGTTTTGGGGTTTGAGGATACTTACCATGAAATATGCATGGGAAAGGAGGTTTCAAAGCAGTGCCCAATCTGCATGCAAAATCCCCTGCTGAAAATGGTAACTGTCTAAATCAGATACAAAGTAATTCAGAAAAAAAAAAATAGGACACTGAGAGCCAAGAGATCTTTCCTCAGTGGCCTTCTGGGGCCCATAAATCAGTTCTAAAAATGCGCTCTCGGCTACCGCTCGGCGCTCTGGGTCGAAGACTCGAAGCATCCTTTTTACCGAATGTGAAAAACTACAGCCCGGTTTTAAGTGAGAGACGAACAGAAAAAGAACTTCGTGCTTTGAAAGGCTTTTCGGTCCAGTTATAATTCAAAGCCAGCCTCAACAGGGGCCCCTGCTCTTTCGCTAGCACAGCCTGTGGCTGTCTTCAGACCTGCACTCTTGGGCCACAACCACACAAAGGGCCGTCGCTGAGTGCACACACGTATCGGTCCGCGCCCTCGTGGGTGATGTCTGTCTGTCTGCACAACTACACTTTGCAGCAAATCCCCTTTTGGTAAAGTTAATGATTACTAACGTTCTTAGCTGGAAACCAGAAATGGTTTCTGGATCTAATTAAAGGCTGTGGTGAATTCCGGTGGTGCCATTCAGAAGACTTCCTGGGGTCTTCTCGGCCGCGGGCATCGTCACACTCCAGAAGCGTACTGTCTACACTTGGTGGCTCCACGTCTGACCAATGGAGCCCAGGCTCCTGTGAGGGCAGCGGAGGAGCCACACGTCCCCGAGACACCTGCTTCTATCATGTCATGGGCTTTGAAAGTTGCTGCTCTGGTGTGTGGTTTTTCTTTTCACTGAAATCTAAGGCAGAGACAATATTTTGCTAAGAAATTTGATGTCGATGAATAAAGTTGCAATAATATACTGACTTTGCATTTCTTCCCATTTGTTTAAATCCTTTTGATGTTCTTTCCTCTTCACTTTGAAAGAGCCTGCCCCAGCCCCCTTGGCCCCCCAGGCCAGTGATGGCAGCACGTGTCCAAGCCGGGACGCCACCTTCCCCTCAGGTGCCACACGCTCCGTGCATACCGTGGTCCAGACTCACCCCTGCTCCTCTCCACCTCGTCCGGCTTCCCTCCACCAATGCCCAGGGTCTGCCTGCACTTTCTGACCTCTCCCTAGACACGTCTCATCTTCAACCTCACTCAAAAGTTAGCTCAAGTCCTACGCCCTTCCAGGGCCTTCCAGTCTTTTCCAAAGAGCCGTGTCCTCCCCTCTGCGAGCTCTCCCGGGACTGAGCCCCCACCCTCCGGAGGACCTGTAGACGCGGCAGTGTGGGTTTGCCTTCCCTGTGGATGCGCCCACGGCTCACCGGCGAGCGGGACTGCACACTCCACTGGCACAATGTGTTTTTACTCTGTTTTAACCGGTGGAGGAAGAGGCATCCGACACACAGAGAGATCATGTGGGAGATTATGCAAAGCAGAACCTGACTGAGCCCCATGTCCCGGGATGTGCTAATCTCTGAGCTTCCTGAAAGGGCAGAGGCACCTCGCCTCCTGGCACCTTGCTTTCCTCTGAGGGCTTAGTAAATACACTGGGACGTAACGGAAACAGTCTTTCTTCCAGGTCTGAATTCTTGGCTTCACCGTCTAACAAGCAAGTGCTTTCATTGCTATGAAAGGAAAGGGAACGTCTCTCAGGCCCGCAAGGACGCGCCTTCTCTGTGCCTCCGGTCGGTCCTTGGATCTGCACAGCTGGCTCGTGCCCCAAGTCTGGCTTGGTGCCACATTTGTCTTTAGACACTGTTTAAAATAAAATCTATAACCTTGACCCCACTGTGGCTAAATCACCGTCTCCAGCGTTGCAATCTTAACAAAGCACTTCTTGAGATCCGGCGTTAGGGTCATTCCAGAAGGCAGAAGAACGGACAAATGTCAATGGTCTTTTCTCTGAAAACCGTAGAAGTTAAGTGGGGCTGGGAGCTTTCATACAAATACACAGGTCAACACGAGCCCCTGCTGTCTCATCGGTACCTAAGAGGGGCACCCCTCCAGACTAGAGAGAAGGGGACATGGGGGGTCTCAGAAGGCTCCCTGGAGGAGGTGAGGTCTAGGTTGAACCTAATGCAGCCAGGGACCATCTAAGAGGAAAAGATTGTTCCTAGAAAAAAAGGGTGAAATTTTCCAAAGTGCAACAGTAAAAGAGAGCATGCAGATTCCAGGGAAAGAGAAGTAAGAACAATTTAGAACAAATAGAGCATAGATCACCAAAGGTGGGCTGAGAGAGGCCCAGACGTGGGCCAGAGGAGCCCATAGTCCGTGCCCTGTGGCTCTGATTTGATGCCGACAACAGTATGAGTCTGTCCCAGGCTGTTGAGTCGAGAAGAGACACGCTGAGATCTGGATTTGGAAATACTGCTCTGACTACGTAACCGAGAGCAGGATGAAGTGCGTGCCCACATGCAGACACGGGAGTTTCAGGACAATTCCTAGCTGCTTCGTGCAGTGGGTGCCGATGTCTGGAAGAGCTGCTCAGCACAGAGACAGGGATTAAGGCTGCGGGTGGGGATAGACTCGCCCTGGCGGCTTCCACTGTGACAGGGTGAGGATCAGGGTGAACGGAGAGAGGAAAAACCCCAGCGAGGGGGCTGAGAAGCTAACCCTAGAGAGGCAGGTGGGAAATGACCTGGAACCAGTATCAAGGAACCTAAAAGGCTGATGCCATTGACAAGGGTATCAACAACCTGATGAGGGCACACGAATCTATTTTTTTCAATCAGACATGTTTATCACAAGTAAAAAGTTTTGAAAATTTAGCAACTCTGGACAAAAATAATAATTTTTCTCATTCATACATGTTTACCATCATAAATACAGAGTTTTTAAAATATGACTTTCAATTTTCAAAGAGGGAAGTTAATCTGTCAGGAGGTGTATGTTGAGCTGGTGCTGGGCGTTCGGGATGTTTAAGGATTTGTTCTCTGCCCTCAGAGGAACCGCAGTGTGTGACTGGGAACTTCGGGGATCCCCAGGGCTCGAGGATGGTGTTCTACAGAGCAGCTGTCTACACTGCTCAAAGGTCAGCTCTGGAAGGGTGTGGCCTGACGCGTGGAGCCATGCCGGTGGGAAATGAGGACCAGAGGCTCCAGGAAGCCAAGAGCGACTGCGAGGGTCCCGCCACAGACACGCTGCGTGGAGAGAGACCGAGAGAGCTCACCTCCCGAAGCTGTGCGGCAAACTACAGGGAGCAAGTGCGGACCTTGGCCCTGACCCTCTGAAGCGCGTGGCAGAAGGGGGTGCACTTAGTGGCTCATTCAGTTAAGTGACCGACTCTTGGTTTCAGCTCAGGTCATGATCTCGCATTCATGAGATCAAGCCCCTCATCGGGCTCTGTGCTGACAGCATGGAGCCTGCTTGGGATTCGCTCCCTCCTCTCACTCTCTCTCTCTCTCTCTCTCTCTCTCTGCACTTCCCCTGCTCCCTCTCTCTCTCTCAAAATAAATAAACGTAAACAATTTAAAAAAAATAAAAATGAAAAAAAATAAACTACAGGTGGGCAGCCAGAATGTCCCTGTGAGCAAACACAGACACAGATCCTCTCTGAAAAGTTGCTATTCCTTTGGACAAGGGAAACTGAGGCACATTCCCTTGAGCACAGACTGAAACAGAGGGTGGAGGGGTGCTCTGGGGTGGGGCGTTGGGGCGGCGGGCTCACACAGAAGACTCGGACGCAAAGCCAACTCACTGGCTCATTGGCTCTGGCTTCAGTGGTCGTCGCACCTGGGAAAGTCTGGGGGCTGTCAGGGATTAGCTGTTCCCCGGGGGGCTCTCCCAGGTCAAGGCCACTGCCAGTGCCTGGAGCGTGGGCTGCTCGAAGGTACCTCGGGCGCTAAGCCTCCTCCGTCTGGTCCCCTGGCAGCTGCCTGAGCCCCTTCGCCGACCTGTGGTCCTTTCTATGCTGAGAAGCAGCCCCCTCCAGGCACCACAGGCAGGCAGGGACCCCACGTTCTGCCGTCCGGCCGCGTTGACGGGCAGGGAAACAAGGGCAGCGAGCATCTCTCCTCTTGGTGACCCCGGGACTCTCACATGCTTGTAAACGGAGAAGGGAAATGGGACTCCCCGTGACGTCGGGAGCGAGCATTTGGTAAAAGAAGCCACAAGTTTGAATGACATCCTTTCAGGTAAGCTGCTCCGGAAACCGGGGCTGAGGACCCAGCCCACCGTCCTCCAGCCTGAAATAGCGCTGAGCCGGCCTGGGCGGGGGTGACCAGACTGGAAAGCCATTGACGGGGCGGCAGGGTGACCGGGCTCCACTCTCAGAGCAAACCCTGTCACAGCCCAGTCCCTGGCGATTGAAGTGCATTTGCCTGGCTTCTCATTAACATAACACCGGGCAGTAAACCAGTGAGAAGAGGGGCCGCCTCCAAACTGCAGGGAGAAGCAGAAATTGTGGCCTGGAGGAGTGGAGCCGAGCTGGTGAGGCCACAGGCGCTAGTGAGCCTGAGTTCCTGAAGGTTCCGGGGCGTTTCCTGCCTGGACAACTGTCTTCCATGAGCTCTTCGCTGTTCTAGCTTTAAAGAGGCCGGATATCGCAGCTAATGTCGGGGTCTGGAGGGTGCGGGGGGAGGGGGGGGCCAAGCCTGAGGACAGCCCCCTTGCCCCCCTCACCCCGATCTCTGACCTTGCGAGGACCTTGGGGTGCCTGGGTGGCTCAGGTCATGATCTCACGGCTTGTGGGATCGAGCCCCACGTCAGGCTCTGCACTGACAGCACTGAACTCTCTCCCTCTCTCTCTACCCCTCCCCTGCTTAGTATTCTCTCTCTCTCTCTCTCTCAAAATAAACAAATAAACATTTTTAATAAACAGGTCCTACTGCCTTAAAGATTTTGAAGTTCTGGAGCAGAAGATAAATCCACTTTATTTTATGAATGGAGGCAAAGTTGGCCTTCTCACTTGTTGTCCTGACCTTCTGAGATCTGACAGAATAAGCAACTGTGACGCTTCTGTCAGTGATGGAGAGAAGACCTGCCCCCGAAGCTCCCTGGCTGATCCCCAGAATTCTGGGAAGAAAGGCTCCTGCAGGCGCTGAGGGTCTCTGACATCTCCCCGCCTTAACGCCGGACCACCGTCTCTGGGCAAACGGCACAAGCACCGCAGGGGACAGCCAGTGCCAGAACCACCCAGCACGGCCGCCCAGTGTGCCCGGAGCAGGACCCCCAGCCCATTCGTGGGGGCGCTGCCCGTAGTGTCGTCCAGTCATCGTGAAGCCAGGCTTCGAAGACAAACTGCCCGTCGCCATCTCCCACCTGCCAGGAGGGAGGTGCCCGCCTCCGGGCCGGGGCCCACATCTGGGTGCAGTGCACCGGTCAGGGCGCCATGGGGCCGCTCCGCTTCTGCGACATAGCGAACATTTGCACAGGGCTGTGTAGATGCTTCAGTGCTTTTATTTTTTATTTGAGTGTTTTTTATTTATTTTTGAGAGAGACAGAGCATGAGGCAGGGGAGAGGCAGAAAGGGACAGTTACACAGATTCTGAAGCAGCTCCAGGCTCCGAGCTGTCAGCACAGAGCCCGACGCGGGGCTCGAGCTCACAAACCGCGAGATCATGACCTGAGCCGAAGTCGGCTGCTTAACCGACTGAGCCAGGACCCCGTTTCAGCACTTTGTCCTGTTCCACAGCCTCGTGGTTGAGAACATGGGCTTGGCGGTTCAGAACAGGCAGCACGGAGAACAGGAGGCTCCTGGCGGACTTGACCCCCTCTCCTTTCCTCTGTGTGTTTCCGCTAGCTCAGCCGAAGGGGCTGCTGGGGGAGAGGGAGGGACAGACAGACAGATGAAGGCAGGAAGAGGAGAGGGAGGGCGAGACAAACGCGGCAGAGACAGGGAGACGGAGGGCCAGAGGGAAACGGAGCGGGAGTGGGGAGAGCAGGCTGAGGAGCCCGTTCCAGCGAAACCCAGCTCGGCGCGGCACACTTGTCTGGAGGCATCCCTGTGGGAAGGACACTTGGACATATCCCTCAGAAAATGTGTCTTTGACAAATTTATTTTGAGCTCAAGGTACTTGAAAAAGCAACAGATTCAAGAACGCCACTGTGACCCTCCCTTCTTCTTCCCAGAAGCAGAGATAAAACCCCACCTGGAAGATGTTTTCCCTGTTCGAGAAGGACAGGGAGGGGCCGCAGGTGCGCATAGACAGACCCCTCCAGCCCCAGGGCTCAGGGCGCCTCCCCCGCCCCGTGCTCCCCACACGAGCACTTGGGCTCCGCCACCCCCCTGGGACTTGGCTTCTGGATGAGGGTCCATGTCATGTAAACCTTCTATTACATAAACCGTCTGTCCTCTGTCAGCGTAACCCTCAGGTCCGGCTGGAGACCCCAGGAGGGTACAGGTGACTGTCACCAGCACCCCTGCCAGCACAAATGGGGCTCTGGGGACCCTCTTTGACACCAGACTTCCTGACACTGCCTTGAACGTACGAGCCACAAATTGCAAATAAGAGGTTGGGACCACAGACCCTGAACTCAGTCTTGCCCTTGGTTTGTTTTCTTCCTTCTTTAGCCTTTCTTTTTTTTTTTTTAATGTTTTTTTTACATTTATTTACTTTTGAGAGACAGAGTGAGAAAGAGCTCAGAGGGGAGGAGCAGAGAGAGAGGGAGACACAGAATCTGAAGCAGCTCCAGGCTCTGAGCTGTCAGCACAGAGCCTGAAATGGGCTCAAACCCACGAACTGGGAGATCATGATCTGAGCCAAAGTCAGATGCTAAACCGACCGAGCCACCCAGGCGCCCCTTCTTTAGCCTCTATTAACTGGAGCAAGCTAGGCTTTCTTTCTCGGTAGGCAAGATATTCGGCTCTGGGGTATTATTTGTACACTGAACTAAAATTGTGAGAAGTCCTACTTTAAAAAACCAAGATGCTTTCAAAAAGCGAAACAAGAACAAAGTGTGCATGGGCGCAGCCGGGAAGCCCCCCAAAGGAAGTGTGGAAGGGAAGTTCCCGGGGAAGACAAGGACGCTGCGCGGACCCTATTCTAGGCAAACGGAACGGCACAGGTGAGGACAGGGGACAGAAAGAGGTCAGTGTGCACACTCAGAGCACAGCTGTGTTTGCTAAGCCGTGGCTCAGGGCAGTGGGAGCTGTGTCACGTTCCAGAAAGGCTGACATCAGGCAGGAGCCGAAACCGAAGTCCCAGAGCTGATTCTCATCTCCTTCCAGTAGGTTCTCTACTACCAGCATGCTTGCCTCCAGGGTCGCCAAGAAATGAATGCAGCAAGTCTCTAGTTCCAAAGTCCCAGGCCAGTGAGTTCCCACAGGAGACTCAAGAGTCATTCCCAGGACACGGGCAGCCGCCTCATCTCCAGCCAGACCCATCACTGTGTTTGTCGTCTTGGGTCTGGTCATAAGCTGGATCTCCAAAGCCGTGGATGGAGCCTCATCCAGGCCAGAGAGAGCCAGACCGTGGGAGGGGCGGGCCCCCCATGTCATAACGGGGTTGGGGTGCTGGAGAAAGCGTCTAGACGCTTCCAGAAATGAGAGAAGGTCATTGTAAGGGAAGTGGCATGAGCAAGTGGTCCCAGGAGCCTGAAGAGGTCCGTCGGAGACAGGGGATGACGCCCATGACGGCCGACGTGCCCTGTCCTGGGTCGTTTCTTCCTTCCTCTCTCCCAACAACCAGACTCAAGATCATGGACTAAAACGCACCAGCTGACATCCGTGCTGTCGTCCCATCGGTTGCCAGGTGCCCATCTCCTGCTGTAGGTTACAGGTGCATATCCTGCTTTCCTTGATATAAATTAGCAACCGAATCTGCCAGGTTTGTGTGGGAAACACGCATGTGTCCCTGTCTGCAGGCAGGCGCTGCGCTTCAAGTGTGAGAAAACCCACAGTGAGTGCTAATAGTTGGGGAGGGGGGGTCTTCCTCCTCAGGCCCCCAGACCATTCCTGTCACCCACAAACCGACTCATAATGAATTCAAACCTTTCAGAACCACGGAGCAGGCTTTTACTCTGTAATTAATAGAGCTAACACATGTCTTCTATCCTAAATAAATCACCCGCGTGTACAATCTTAACTGAAGGTAGTTAAAGGGGCCAGAATTCCCTAGATATTTTTGTTTTGTTTTACAAACCTTTTGCAATCTACCTTTATTTCATGTACCCTAGGAAAATATTGGAGCCTTCCCCTGGGGGTACCAATGAATTCCCTTTCTCGGGAAGGAAGTCACAAAGCAGGGTCACTCTGTCTGTTTTACTGACGTACAACTCAAATACTGTAAGATTACATGTGTGCGCATGTGTATAATCACATACATAAATATTTTATATTACATTTAAAGTACACATGCCATATGCTTCCTTTCTTTCTTTTTTCTTTCAGGAGACTGAGAGCTCCTTTATCAAAATTGAGTACATTCTTAGGAAACAAGGTTTAAATTGGTCTTGAAGTAGATGGGTTTAGATAAATCATAGATAAAAATCCACGGAGGACATGAAAAATTAAACAATTTCTCCTAGTTGCTTTGGAAATATATCTAGACTCACATTTTGTTTAAGAAATGAGGTTATGTCGTCGGATAGGTTAGGATTTCTTCTTTTGAACAGAGAGGAAGGTGAATATTTTAACAGCTGGGCCAGTTCTGAGTTACAGAGTGTGTGATCAGCTCCTTCAGGGTAAATTATTGATAGAGTGGCTTATACCTTAAGCAATTCTGTTCATATATCTACGTAATAATGTCATATACCTCTTATATATCTTATAAATATATAACTCTTCTATGTAAGATATATGTGATATCTTACTCCTCAAGCAAAATCAATGAAAAACAAAGTGTCTAATAGGTATGTTTCAAAACCCTAGTGGCTGCCCAGGAATGGATGGTCTCTGCTGGCTATCTAACTGAGGAATAGGATTGATGAAACCCTCCTGGCATCAGAGACGCCACCGACGTAACAAAAAGGAACACAGGGCTCCAGCCGGCCACCTGTGATGACAGCTGGGCCATTGCACACACATGAAGTGGCCGTCACATGCAATGGCGGGACCAGACCCAGGTCTCCCGGCTCTGAGTCTAAAACGGGCTGTGAGCAGGGCTGTGGTTTCCAACTTCCTCAGTGAAACCTAGACTCTGACAGGTGCAGCTCCCTTGAAGGGACGCCACGACGTGCAGACCCCTCACCCCTTGGGAACCAGGCTGCCGCTTGAGGAGAACTGTGCATTCCCTTGGCCGATCTCTGTTGGACTCCAGCTTTTTCTGTTTGTACAAAAGCAGCATTCTGGGGTGCTGGTCTGATGGCATCCTGCGCCCCGCCTACTTCCTGGAGGCCAGGTCCCACCTGGGGGACCCCAGATTGGGGGCTCTCGGGGCTCACCATTCAGTCACACCAGTTCCTCTAAGCCCATATATCCGCAGTTCTTTCAAAAGTAATTCCTGCCTATAGATGAAATCCGACAGCCACGCTGTGGGGGCTTTGGGAAATACCTGTGGTTTGTGAAATACCACCTGAGAACCTCGAACATCTCGGAAGGTGTGGATGGCCAAGCGTGTGAGGTCTTTGTGAACCATCTCTGGGTTCAGAGGCACTGTGACCTGGGGTGAGTTTTCCAACATCCCTAAGCCCGGGTGCCGGGAGTGTCTGGCACACGAGGCTCTGTGATGCACACATGAGGCAATGCACATGCAGTGTTAGCAGATACCAGGCAATTCACAGGGACGAAAAAGTGATTGCACCAATTTATTTGTACTTGATTGTCTACGTCTGGCCAATGGTGGAGACCGAGCGGCCCTAAATCCAAACAGCCTTTTCCCTAATTTCCCTAATTTACAATTTGGTTTTTATATATATTAGAAGGGTTTCTTCACCCACCATTTGGGGAAACTTTAGGGACAACCAGAACACAAAACGGACACCTTAGAGGACAGCTGACTGATACCGAAGATACTGACTGGCTTTGTGGAAATTAACTGGCTGTTTCCAAGTAGCCAGTCCTGAAAATCCACAGACGGTGTCATCTCTGCGAAGGCCCCGCCTCCGTCCCACGCAGGAGGACGGCGCTGACCAGGGAACTTCCATGCGTTTGTCTTTACCGCAGTGACATGGAGCACCAGGGTCTTTGACAGACTCTTGAACCATTTTCATTGAAGTTACAAAGTCAATTCCCTTGTGATTTTAATTAGCGCAAAAATAACCTATTTTGTTAACAAGAAAGAAATCAATTTCACAACAACACTGGGCAGGTATATTTGAAAGGCCGGCACACAACGAGTAACAGAGTAACTGGGAAGACATATTACCCCGCCCGCACCGGCGTGTGAGGGGCGTAGTAAGCATTAGCTGATGCTGGTGTTGTGTGATAAGAGGAAAACTTTATACGGCAGAGAAAACAATACTGAGCCGGTGTCACCATCTGATTTTCTGACGGATGCCCATTATCTCTCTGCTGTCCTACAAACGTAGCATTGAGCCGAGGCACTTGGGGTGGCGGTGAGGACAGCAGATCTCAGAGACTGAGCCAGATGTGTGGCGTTCGTTTTGGGAGACTGCAACAAGAGGGATCACAAATCTGGATTTCATTACCGAACTCATGCATAGAATCCCACGGAACTCCTCAGAACCCCGGCTAAAGACGCCAGAGAGAGAGGCCCAGGGGAGATCTGTGCCGGACTCCAGAGACTCGTGTGGTACGTGCCACACACAGCAGCCGGCACAGCCCTTCACCCTGGATATGCCCTGTGCAACCACTCTGTCCCTGGGCTGGACATCAGCCAGGCATAAAACGCCATCATGCCTACAGTGGGTTTTGTGGCGACAGGGTATGAGCAAAAGCCATGCATTTAGTTATGCAGTACTTTTCCTGTTAAGGTGTGAGTGTGTGAGAGGGTGTGTGTGTCATTTTGCTCACTGAATCCCTCCCCATGTATCCACGAGTCGTCCACAGCCATGCACAGCCTCCCTAGTTGGACAGTCTAGACCCAAGCCGCCAGGGTGGGGCAATCCCTTCCCATCGGGGAGGCGGGGCTTTGAGAGCGGAGGGCCTGTCGGGAAGGGGACCTCTGAAGGCCCATCTGCACAGCCGCTAATGCGCTGGTCAGTGTCATGAGGGCACGAAGGATGGTCAGAAATTCCGAACTAACTGTGACCGCATTTAACACATAGACTGGCCTTTGCTTAGGATGAATCATAGAAATGATTAGGCAAAAACCTAGTCACCCAACTGCTCTAGAAATGCCAACTGACTTCCTAATATTTTGGCCTTGAACAATGGCTTATAGATGAAGTTCCTGCTCTTCTAAATGCTTAGAAACACACCACATCCTCTTTTAGGGTTGTGTACACACAGACGGGTCGGTACTCGGAGCAAGCCAACACAGGAGCCAGGGACGTGTGACCGCCCCCAGTCGCCATCCTGCGTGCTCATGGTGCCTGACCAGCCCTGTCATCACACCAGGGACTTGGTTCTCTCTCACTTTGTGCAAGATGCGGGGTCTACACCATGTGAGGACAGGCCCGTGGGGGTGTCTCAGAGGTGCCACCCCCACAGCTCAGTAAGCTGCTCTGTGGATGGACCCCACAGGGGCAGACTCCGGGAATCATTATTAGCTCAGCTGTATTATTCCAAATGTATCTCAGTTCCTAGTGTGCAGATGAAAAACACACTGAATTAAACTAAAGTTGCAAACCCAGAATTCAGTGCCACGGGGCTCCGAGTAGCTGGTGTTAGCTGAGCTTCTGAGAAAGAATTTCCCTCTAAAGATAAGCCGACGCCGACACTTCTGTGGCTCCTACCCGGGCGATGCTAGCTCCCAGCTGCGGGAAAGACCCAATCGGGAAAGCCAGGAGAGGGACAGGCAGGTGGGCACCAGCAGAAGCACTGCGTTCAGGAGCTTGGGATAGAGGGGTTTTTACGCTACTGCCCTGGGAAGCCGACACTGAATAAAGTACAAAATGGCCAGCAGATCTAGGCCAACGAATCAACAACGTCAAAATTTAAACACCAGTTAGCATAGCAGAGTTTCTCCATTTTCGCTGCAAGACAGAATCCTGGACGCTGGTTGGCGAAGCCAGCTGGTCTCTCCTTGCGCCTGGTCACGGCAACCGTGGCATAAGCCCGAGGCTTTGGAAGAGCTCAGCTCCTTTTTACGAGGAGATCCTCTGAGCCTGGAAGGGGCCATTTCACAGAGATGCATGGTCCTGGTACAATTCCAGTAGGGGGTCCTCACACCACCACGCAGCTCTCCAGGGCCAGCTGGTGTCCTACAATTCAACTCAGCTCCGCCACTGTCCACCCAGAGATGGCGGCAGACCCCACAGGTTAGGGGCTCAGTCCCACAACACTGTCCACCACACTTTATATGGCCATTGCAAGGTCAGGCTGTCACCAAGCTGGTGACCAGATCTCTCTCCATGGGTTTGATCAATTTGCTAGAGTGGCTCAGAGAACTCTGGAAAGACTGACCCGAGTACCAGTTCATTATGAAATGACAGAACCCAGGAACTGCCCGGTGGAAGAGACGCCCAGGGCAGGGTCCCGGCGAAGGACCGGGAGCTTCCATGCCCTGCGTGGGGGCACCGCTCTCAGAACCCAGTCCAGCACGTAGGCATGGGTGATTCAATCACTGGCTGGTGGTGATTGATTCAGGCTCCAGCCCCATCCCTTCTCCAGGTGGGACCAAACTCCAACCACCAACACCCCCACACACCTGGCTGGCTCCCTGGGCAACTAGCTGCACCCAGAGTCACGAATAAACATAACAAAAGACACCTTTTCCATTCTCATTGGTCAAAAAATTCCAAGGGGTGGGGGAGCTGTGTGCCACCAGTGGAACAAAGACCAGATGGAGTCACCTTATTATTAATCACAAAATCACAGACGCACATGTGGATTGTTGGCATTGGACTGTCTAGATATCTAATCATAATCTCAAAATGGTCCACAGATAGACCGACATTCCCAACGTTAGATCTTCCTGCCAGAGCACGCGCAGGACAAGTGTGCTTATCAGAAATAGGAACAGGGTCTCCCCAGCCCGCTGAATTAGAGTACCCGGGCTGGTCCCCTGGGCTGGGGATGAGCTCTCCCAGTGACCGCACAGGCCAAAAGTCAGCATCTACAAGATTCCTCACGCATCTTCAGAGACTTTTCACTCGTGGAATTTGACGTACATTTTAGAAAACTGTATTTATTTTGTCTTTAATGACCAGAGCAATTTTAAATGTAACTCTAAGCCTTCTGGAAGCATAGGGAAAAAAGCTCATCCTAGTTTTTCCACGGAGGTGACCTCTTCTTGAATGAGTCAAATTTGTGATTATTGTCCCATTAGGAAAACAGAGAACTTGCCAGTACCTTTTGAGAATGTCTGTTAATCAAATGGAGAAGATGTGTCAGTCATCAGTTTGGACATAACTCCCAGGTTTCAAGCCACACATGGAAAATCGACTTCTGGCAAATAGCTTGTGAACCCACGGGCCATGCTATTCGAAATGCAAACACGCGTAACACAGATATACATATACGTTCGCAGTTTTTACAACCATGTGGAAACTGTGGACACATCTTCCTAATCTGTATTTTTTCCAGAATTTCCCTGCATCAGACAGAGGAGGGGAGGTCAGAAGGACATGGAGATGGAGGTTTACAGAAGACAAGTTAAAGTTTATATGCATCTGTTCCACCCTTTCAGTCAACTCAACCCTTGTTCCGTCCTTACAATCATCCCGAATGGTGGGAAGGGAGAGAAGGGAGGGAGAAGGAAAAGTCCAGGCAGAACCAGACAGCACGCGACGCAGACCCAAACGGCCCGTCAACCCACGGCACGTGGGCACACGGCAAAACCACTTCCGGAGCAACTGTGAAATGAAGGTATTTTCCTGGCTCTTGTGTGTTTTACCTCCATACTTGCTCTTGTATAATCTTCAAATCATTTACATATGTGTGTGTGTGTGTGTGTGTGTGTAGGTGTGTGCACATATATGCATAAATATAAATCCATTTGCATGTAAAAATATACACAGTTGACCTTGGACACAGGGGTTAGGGACACCAAACCTCCCCCCACACAGCCAAAAAATCCGCATAAAACTTTTGACTCCACAAAACTTAACTACTATCAACCAGAAGACAGCCTTAACATAAACAATGGGTGAATATACATTTTGTATGTCATATGTATTATATGCCATATCCTTACAATAAAGAAAGCTAGAGAAAATAAAATGCTATTAAGAAAATCATGAGAAAGAGAAGATATATTTACAGTATGTCCTGTATTTACTCAGAAACTCCACATCTCAGTGCACTCACGCGGCTCACACGTGCGCTGCATCCACGTACACAAGTACATATGTAAATATTTGATAAGTGTCATTACGTCATCTCACATCACATAACCCTCAAAGCAACCCTGATAGCTGGCGTCTTCCCCACCAAACGTTAAACGCCATATTTAAGCGGTATAAGGAATGACCTGGGCCAAACCTACGGAAACATCAGAGCCCATATTATTTCTACCACACTGTGCTGCCTCCTTCAGATACCCATGAAATACTTTAAATTCTCATTCTTTACTGATTCGGGGTTAATCGTGATTGTTAGGCACATTGGAGGCTGCATGCAGAGAAGACAGTTTCAAACAGGGAAAAGTTTCAACTCAGAAATGCTCTCCCCCCTGGAGGAGGGTACTGTACATGGGCCCATCGGTGGTACCCTAGGGTGACATGCTGGGCAAGAGAAATAAACTCTACTACCCAGTTCATCTGGTTAGAGAAGGCGTCACAGAGCAAGGATTGGGGAAATGTGACGGACAAGTTTCCTCCACTAGTGGGGAAGGGGGGGGGCAGCAAACACAGCAAAGGGCACAAGGAAGTCTACACCAAAGGAGGCAATGTTGCCATTGACATTGGGGGGAGGGGGAGCAGGGATGTGGAGACAACAGAAAACTTTGACGATGAGGATTCACTACAGGAAATCAGAAAGAAACAGCAAGGTCCCACTTCACTGGGGCTTTGCTGTCAGACACTCAGCATCAGGGAAGGACAATTTTCCAAGATCATCAGGTTTCCCAGTGGACTCCCCTGAGCACCATCGCCATGACTGATTCATCCCACTCCCGGCTTCCCACACATCACCACCACCTTTTTACAAAAGGAATAGGGTTTTATTCTGCAGGTGGCAAGTGTACCCACTCTGTTCTCTCTCGTGTTTGCATTTTCAGCCACCACAAGCACTCAGGAGCAGAGAGCCTGAGAGCGACATTTACAGCACCATGTATCTGTTCCTAGATTTCACCATCAGGAAGAATCTGACACTCTATTAGAGCCTCACGTGTAACAAAATTCTTACCCCTGTAAATGTAAAGTCAACACCCAGCATTTGCTTATTTCAGACCCACGGGTCTTTCTTTGGAGAAGAAAGAAATGTTAGTTTGCAAAGGCAGTAAGTGCACCCTTTAAAGTCACTGGTCGAGTTGACAGGCAAAGGAGGTACACAAGTTCAAGAGACCCTGGTGAAGCCACATGCCCTGGAGAAGTTCAAGTTCTTCTGTGGCTTTTGGCGGAGAAAGAACACTGAAACAATGTCTCTGTCAATCAACGTCACCCCTCATAGAATTTAAGATATTTCCTTGAAGACAAAGGCACTGGAAGGTGCACCTGCCAATCAACAATTTAACAAAACCACAGACTTGCTCAGAAAAGCGTGTGGACACTATTGATTTCCGGTCTCGTTAGAAATTGCAAGGGTGTTATCTGAGAAAGGAGGATTGGACACCTGGGTCCAGATCGAGTAATGGGAGCTGCTTCGCATCCTAGGCTTTGGTCTCGTTATTTAGGGATAAAGATCCGGTGTTGTTTTTGGCTCCTTGTTTTCTACACTAGACTGTGCCCACCCGTAACAGAAACAGTAGCTCATACTTATTGAACGCATATGTACCAAATGCTCGGCTAAGCCTTGTCGGAGGCTCAATGTCTAAATCCTCACTACAACCCTGTGGGCAAGGTCTCACTGTTACCCCAAACCTATGGAAAAGTAAAGTAAGGTTTAACTGTCTTCTCTTCCCCAGAGTCACACGGCGAGTAAGTAACGGCGCTCTGCGTTCACGACTGAATTCCTAGATGACGCTTGGAAACAGTTCAGTGCCTCCTCCAGAAGGGTGAACCAGAAATACCTCATGAACTTGAACCGTCAACTTTTGAAGAAGTTTACCAAAGTAGGAAAAATAAGATCTTTCTTAAAAAATCCATTTTTTAAGAAAATAGTTTCTGAGCACAGTTGGACAAGCAGAACGCATCCACGGAGACTTACCTAGAGAACATCTCTGGCTGCACGAATCGATAAGCCTTCCAGTTGGACACGCTGCAGCCGCTGTCCAGCTTGACGCTTAAAAACAAACAAAAATGTATAAATTTCTTTAGTGAAAAGGCAGCTCTAAAGCAGAAGATTACACACAGAGGCACCATTGCTTTTCAATCCGAGGTTGGAATTTGCCTTTAAATTGTAATTTGAATTCTTCAGACTGTTGAATAAAAGAGCAAAATTCTTCTGAAGGCTTTTTTTTTTTACAGAACAAACCACCTAAAATAGGCGTGTGTTATTTTTCTTGCAAACTTCAACAAGATCAAGAGGCAGCCCTTGCCTAGCTCATGCTCTGGGACTCAAGAGTAAGGGAATAAGGCTGACGAAGTACACTGGGAGAGACTTCTGGAACTGTGGAATTTATCGATGAAGCCTGATTGAGGAAAAACAACACCTGTGGATACTCTAATTCAACTCCCGACCACGGGAAGGCCAAGTTTTCAGCATTAGTTACCATCAAAGCATCAGGTACCATGCGGAAAAGAAGTAGATGGGAAACATGACACAGGCTCAGGGCCAGAGGCTGCTTCTCAATTTTGGAATCCACTGTTGAGCAAAACCAAAGCTTACTTTTAGTTTTAACTGAATGGCCTTAGTTTATTTCAAGTTTCCAGAAAATTGTTACTAATATGTTTTCTTTCTTAAAAAAAGAGAGAGAGAGAGAGAGACTTTCCTTTATAAATTTTGCATCTAGGTGTTTTTCTGTGATGGCTATGATAACCAAATACTTAGCTGCAAATCAGGTGTTTTATGTTTATATCGCACCAGATTCCTAAAGTGGTCACAATGTGGAAAGATTAAGAACAGAGCTCTGTTAGGGCTTCAGAACTAAGTATCCAGAGTATACACAGGACGTGGGCAAAGGGAGAGAACGGTACCAAGAAGTTTCTACCTTTTCGGGACCTGTGGCTAAATGCAAGCTCTTTGGCGAGCTGGGCAGCAGGACTGCCTCAGATGCTTGCGAGGAGGACAAGTATTTATATGATTTCAATTTCATTTTAACAGGAAATCAATACAGCTAGGAACTAATCTACCTGGACTTTCCATATTTTGCTTAATTCTCTGAAATATATATACGACACGAGCCCTATAAACTACTTGTGGGCAGCATTTAAAATGCCTAAAGTTGCACTGACTGTGGGGCTCAGATAAATGCCAACGATACGGTCTAGTCATAGACTAGACTTCTTGGAACACAGGACAATCTTTCTGGTGTGACTCCTCCCTCATTTCCCCCTACAGGGCACGCTGACTCTAGTTGCTAACTTTTTAAGTATCTCCCTCCCCCACAAGTCTCCTTCCCAGGAAAGGTATTACATTCTGTCATTGAACCAATCCTGCTAGCTTGGAGACCATGAAGTCAAGGTGAAAGTAACCTTCTGTCGTAATCCCGAGGCACAGAACAGAAGAAGCATCGTTGTTTGGGGCTGATGACATATTGTACTAAATGACATGATCAGACTTTTCTTTGTTATTTCTCACTGAGGGATGAAGACTTTGATCTTTTCGAGGGTTAAGCAATTCAGAGAGCTAGGTGGTAGAGTGTGCGTTTTCTCACACCGATCTTCCTCTCCTTACCTCTCCTTCTCCTGCACAGCCCATCCCAAATCCCTTCCTGTGCTGGTCACATCATAAGTGGGTGCATAAGTAGACCTATTTAGCCATCATATCTATCATATTTATCTATCTGTATATCATATCTACCATATCAATCTATTTGTCATATCTATCATATCTATATTTATCTATATCTATCATATCATATTATATCATATCATACCTATCTATCTATCTGTCTATCTACCTACCCACCTACCATATCTGGCTAGCTTCCGATCTGTCATCTATCTCTACATTGAGATCTACAGAGAAAGAACAGTGGCCAACGTCTAGAGATAGGATCTCTCTTCTTTGGTATCTAAATAAAGGATGCTTTTAGAAAAATTAATAACAGTATTTTGTTTTGCTTGCTTAGTTTGTTTTAGGTTTATCCATCCAGTCTGTTGAATTTCAAAAGGGACAGAAGGGTCATGATGAATGAAAACCCCCAAGGTTACAGGAAGTTATTTTTCAGAGAAAATATGGTGGGAAGATTTTACTCAAAGGATCTGTATACGTTCATCTTCCGACTGTTTGCACTTGGTGGACAGGACTTACTTCAAGATGGCACAGAAGTCCTGGTGGATACGACAGAGGCACATGCACTAAACTGCCAAGCAGGCCCAGTGACGGGCAGGCCTAGAAGAACCCAGAACATAGTTGATAACAAGTGAGCCGCCAGTTGGCATAAAGTCTCACGGCAGAGGTTCTCAGACTTCCAGACAGAAACACGAAGAACTCAGCCTGGACCTCAGACTTAAATCTGCTTCTCTTGCTCCAGAAACGCTGCTTGTCCATTACGTCCCCTCGGTTCCATACAATCCAGGAGCCTTCTCTGCACCTCCAGGCAGACTTACCATTTCTCCTCTGCAAACCCACCTCGATCTGCCCCCTTTCGGGCCCGCGGCTCCCTGTGCGGCAAGACTGGGGGCGGTCTTCACAGCTCTCTCCTCTTCTGCACTTGTGTGGTGGGGCTGAGTTGACATGAGCCTAACTGGTAGCCCAGCCCAGGGCAGCAAGGCCCGCGGGCCTTCGGGGGGCTGGGGGAGTCCAGCACCAGAGACAGCTCTCTGCAGAGGGGACGGGTGACCGCTGGGAGGAAGCCACCATGACCCCACTGTCGGGGGGACCTTCAGAGAGCTGGGCAGAAGCCCCTTCAGCAAAGCCAGGGCGGCCCTTGGGGACCATGCTTGCGTCCTCCCGGCGACGTGCAGGTGCACCAGGAGCCCCGGGGCAGCGTCACATTTGGCATTAAGGTGACGAAGGTTGACTTGCTGGACAGCTACCCTGAACACCGTGCTAACATCTGCCCCCTGTGACTCTCACCCACGGACCTTTCACCTCCCCTGTGACTACACAGTTTAAACCCAGCTCTCGCACCCAACAGATCCACAGGTGCTCAGAGAAAGCTATGCAACCCCATGTCCGTATTAAAACTATCAAAGTCCTTCTCCAAGCCCGTATTTGACGGAATTCCAAGTTTTCTCATCATTCTTGCTGCCTTCCTCTGTAGGCATTCCAGTCTTCCAGGGTCACCAGGCTGGACACCGGCGTGTCCAGAGGCTGTGGAACGTGTGTGCACACAGGTCTCAGCGCATGCTGATTGTGGGCTTATGGCTGTCATCCCGGATTACACTAAGGAGAGCCTACCACTCCTTCCACCCAAAACATTGCTACTCTTTATTCACTTGTGTAGCTGTGACATTTCCTGCATATTAGAAACCAATAATTGAGCAAATAAATTAAGATTTAAGGGGGCGCCTGGGTGGCTCATTTGGTTAAGTGTCCGACTTCGGCTCAGATCATGATCTCGCGGTTTGTGAGTTCGAGCCCCACGTCGGGCTCTGTGCTAACAGCTCAGAGCCTGAAGCGGCTTCAGAGTCTGTGTCTCCCTCTCTCTCTCTGCCCCTCCCCTACTCATACTCTGTTTCTCTCTGTCTCAATTATAAATAAACATACAAACCTTTTTTTTAATTAAGATTTAAGTCTGAGAGAAAAAATGGCATCTACAGTGTTGAATAAAGCTTGACAATTTGTCTAAACCCCCTTCTCTCTTTTCCAATCCTTTGCAGAAACTGTAGCTGGTTGTACTATTTTCGCAGCAGGCAGACGACCCTCTGAGTGATTTACAGCAAATGCTGTGTACCTTGCTGGGTTCCAACCTGCAGGACACGTTGGCTTTGGAAACCACTCAGTGTTCCTTAGAGACACAGCCAGATATTAAGGTGTGAGTGAGATGGGTAAAGCAATCCTACAGTCCTCACTAAATTATAGTACTAATCCCAGGTAAAATAAGAAAAATCATTAAATAAGTATGTTCCACTTGAATTACACAGAAGTAAAAGGTAAAAATAAACCAGAATTATGAGGGAGAAAGTCTCATGAGAAACAAAACAAACATTATGCTAGGGACCCTGTTATTAATTAATATATAAGAAACTAAAAGTGGGGCGCCTGGGTGGCTCAGTCGGTTAAGCCTCCGACTTCGGCTCAGGTCAGATCTCACGTTCGTGGGTTCGAGCCCCGCATCGGGCTCTGTGCTGACAGCTAGCTCAGAGCCTGGAGCCTGCTTCCAGTTCTGTGTCTCCTTCTCTCTCTGCCCCTCCCCCTCTCATGCTCTGTCTCTCTCTGTATCAAAAATAAAATAAAACATTTAAAAAAATTTTTTTAAAGAAACTAAAAGTATAAGAATGCATAAGATACAAAAACCTGTAAGATATTGGCATATCTTACAGAAGAAGAAAAATGTGTCACAATTATTATATTTAAAATACAGGGGTGCCTGGGTGGCTTAGTCGGTTAAGCATCCAACTACTGATTTCAGCTCAGGTGGTGATCTCACAGTTCATGGGTTCAAGCCCTGTGCTGGGCTCTGCATTGTCAGATTCTGCTTGGGATTCTCTCTCTCTTCCTCCCTCTCTCCAGGCCTCTCTCTGGGTCTGTCTGTCTGTCTGTCTCTCGCTGTCTCTCAAAATAAAATAAACTTTAAACAAATTTAAAAAAATAAAATATGAAAGCACGTTAACACTAAAACCATTCCAACAGACATAAAACATTCCTCACATAGATGTTAACAAAGAGGTTCAAAGGCCAAAGCCGAATGGGAATTCCACTAGGAAACGACAGGATGTGGGGCAGGCCCTGGGACACTCCAGGCTGGCCTTGCAGTCCTGTCTGAGCTCACAAGAGGGACAGTCACAGGGGAGGCGCGTCTCCCTGGAGGGACTCCGTGAGGCCCGCTGGTCCACCTTGGTGTCTGTCACAGCGGCTGTGAGCCCTCCCCGCTCCCTGGGGAGACAGGGACCCCAGGAGGCCACCACCCTGCGGCAGCAGACCCCGTGTGCATGGAGCCGCCGGACGGGGTCCGCCTGGGGCGACACCAGGTATTTCTCTGGGTCCAGGAGGACCGCGGACTGTCCCCTCCCCCTCCCCGGGAAGGAGAGGATCGGGCAGCCGGTCAGCAAAGGGAAAAAGGGAAAGCATTTCTGCAGCAGCCTAACTTCAGTCCCTGCCCAGGAAATCTATTTTCCTACGTGCCTTGAAGATTCCCCACCGCCTGCCTGGTGTTCCGGAGTCAATGCCCCCTGGCACCCAGGTTACATAATCAGGTGTGAGGCCGCTGCACAGCACAGCTTATCGTCCGGAACAAATTACAGTTGCTCTGCATTTTCTCTTCCCCTCTCTCCCGTAAGCCCCGATGCAGGAGCCCCGTGGTGAGGCCGCCCCCACGGGACGGCTAAACCTCCGACAGATCACAAACTCCTATCAGCGCCCTGATAACCAAACGCCGACTTCTCTCAGCAGCCGGAGCGATAATTCCTAAACTCCAACCAAATGCTTAACCTTGCAAATTCAGGCTTCAGACGGGAAGTGCAGGAACTCAGCGCCCCCCCCCCCTCCCACGCTGGTGGGGGTGGGGGCCCGGGATGATGAGCTGAGAATGGAAATCAGCTTGGACAGGGCGAGTGCTAGAACCCACAGCAGCAGATTCCCAGACTCACCTTCGCAAGGAAAGACCTTGGATTTTTCATTCCGAGGAAGGGCGGTCAGGATGGAAACGATTTTGAGTCCTGAATGAAAATAACCACGAGGAAGGGTTTAAGTTTTCGAGATTTCTTCACCACGTTTAATTAAAGTCTCCAGAGCTTGATAGGAAATTTCCAGTTAAGTCTTCATGCTAACAAAGGGCACTGGGCACAGAGACTAAGAGACAGGTGGTAAGGGGGAGGCCAGGGTGGGTGACAAGCCCACAGGGGCCCGAGGGGAGCTCAGAGGCCCCCGCCCCACCCCCAGCACCCACTGTCCACATGGAGACAGGATTTTTGATAGCGTGACACAGAGCTTGAGACTCAAGATGTGTCCACAAGGGCTTCCGGGTGACCGTCTGGGCCAAACTGAGAATCCATCAAACTCTGGTCCGAAGACTGAATTTGCTGTTGTCGTTGTTAAAATAAAGATCTACAATATTTACCGCTTGCAGAAAGGAGAGAACACTCAGATCCTCTGAACTCTGCCTCCAAGGGCAAGGGAACGTGTTCAAACTTGAGGAACCACGCGGGGCTGGCCAGTCATCACCCGAAATGAAACCCTAGTCTGTCTCGCCCGCGTCAAGGGTGTGTCTGTGCAAAGTGATGAACGAACTCAGCAAAAGCGCTGTGACGTCATCGGACACCTGCACGCCACAAGCCCGACCCGCATTTTTTCCAGGCGGCACGCCAGGTAGGCATGTGCTGTGTAAGGTGTGCGCCCCTCCGAGGGGGAGTTCGGGCGTCCAGGCGGCTGGGCTGGGGAGGACCGAGCAGCGGCCAGGCCAGCACTGCCGGCGGGGTCTGTGAGGCTCTTTCCGGAAGCCGGCAGCACCGAGTGGAGACAGCTGTCCCCCAGTGCAGACGCGGGTCACTGGCCCAGGTGAGGCCGGGAGAGGGCAGAGAGGCAGGAAGGGCCGGGTCTCTGTCTCCTTTGTGGAAGCATCCTTCTCCCAGGCTCTGCGCTGGGGCTCCAGGTTTCTGGTCTTCCGTTTCCGGTCTTGGGGGGAATAGCGCCGCCCCCTGGCCCGGGCTTCCGGTTCACACGCAGCAGGTGAAGGGACTTCCGCCTCTGTAATCACGTAAGCCACTTCCTGTAACAAGTCCCTGTGTATGTATCAATTTCCTGTTGGTTCTGTTTTTCTAGAGAATTCCAATACAGGACCTTGGAGGAAAGGCCACTGTCTGAAAATATTTTGCTGACACCTGCTGAGAGATTAAGACTCGGACACACAGCCAGAGTTGAGATGTGCAGAGCCAGGGGAAGGGGTTTGGAACTAAGTATTCTGACCGTAGGGAAGCCGTTCACAAAAGGCTGCATTTTCCAAGCTCTCGATGGGAGAAACCAGT
Organism: Helogale parvula; assembly: GCA_004023845.1. Taxonomy (NCBI): domain Eukaryota; kingdom Metazoa; phylum Chordata; class Mammalia; order Carnivora; family Herpestidae; genus Helogale; species Helogale parvula. Next base: position 182,499 of record PJEM01003383.1, read on the forward strand.
CCGTCCCACATTAATGACTCCAAGTTAACACCCAGATAAGGCAGATTCTGTGAAGTTTGAGCTGTACCTTTATCAGTGTACTATTGTATACATACACACACATATCCATGCCAAAAAAAAAAAGCCACATACATTAAAATCTTTATATAAATATGCCTTAAAGAGCTCTCTAAAATGTATAAATTAAAATTTTGAGTGACAAGGAGGCATCATGTCATAATTTTACTGGTAACATTTTTTTTTTCTTAATGGTGCATAAAGTGGTGAGAGGGCTCACATTTAGACTGAATGAAATAAAGTATAGTTTCTGGGCTTGAATCATCCCTTATAGAGAAAATGTTACAATTGGTACAAACTTCATTAATGGCAGCCTAAATTACCTCTGTAGAATTTTAAGGCTTCAGACTGAGTATTCATCTCAATTAAAATAAACTGTATCCATCTTTGATTTCCAAAGTATTGCCAGTCAAAATTAAATTTGCATTGTGGACACATTCAGGGAAGGCAATACTTTAAATGCCTTAAAGATCTAAAGACAGGTACTTTTTAAATGTACATTTTCAGCCTGTATCACAAATCTATAAAGGGAGCTATTAAGACAGTCTGTGCTCAATTAGTGTTTGGTGATTTACCCAAACAGAAATTCATTATATGTTCCTAATTTATTTTTTAATGTCTTATTTATTTTTGAGAGAGAGAGAGAGAGACAGCATGAGCAGGGAAGAGTCACAGAGAGAGGGAGACACAGAATCAAAGAGAGCCTCCAGGCTCTTAGTTAGCTCTCAGCCAGAGCCCGACGTGGGGCTCGAACCCATGAACAGTGAGATCATGACCTGAGCCAAAGTTGGATACTTAACCGATCTAGCCACCCAAGCACCCCTATATGTTTCTAATTTAAATATTTTAAGTGCCAAAAGATAAATTGGGCACACTTGGTAGAACTCACAAAACCAAACTTTTTGTGTTTTCTTTTTTTTTAATTTTTTAATTTTTAATTTTTGACAGAGAGAACATGAGTGAGGGAGGGACAGAGAGAGACAGAGAGAGAGGGAGACACAAAGTCCAACGCAGGTTCCAGTCTCTGAGCTGTCAGCACAGAGCCCGATGCAGGGCCCGAACTCACAAGCAGATCATGACCTGAGCCAAAGCTGGACGCTTAACCGACTGAGCCACCCAGGCGCCCCTTGTCTGTTTTCTTAAAAATCTGTTTGCATATGTGACTTTACGTTTCCTCTAAGTGGAACGACTCATACCCATTCTGAGCCACATATTAGGTTGGTTATTTAAATCACCTGTTTGCAAATAGACTCATGTAATGTTGTGCAGGGGCCTGGAGAGTATTTTGTTGGAGGTTCAGGTGAACCCAAAGTTCTACCATCGTCGAAATATCCATAGGGTCAAACCCGAAAGATGAAACAAGCAACAGAAAGACATATGGAACAGCAGTGACCCAATGAGCAAGTCACCAGAGCGACCAGTACGCAGTGGGACCACCTGCTCTGTCCACTGCCCCTGCTGGCTCCTTCTGCACAGCCACGGGTATGCTTCTCAGTAGGAAAATGACGTGAAAGCTTAATTCATCGTAAGCTGAATCAGAATGGCCCTGACCTGCCGTGACTGTGCTACTAGACAGGGGGCACGTGCAGTGGATGACCTCTCCTGTGGGTCCAGTTTGGGAAAAGTGAGACATGAACCATGGACGACAATTGTGATATTTTCAAAACTCATGAAAATGAATGCTTGCTTGGTGAGCTTATTTTAGTCTGGGCAAGAAACAAAGCCCAAAGAAGTCCAACTTCAGACACACCAGACACAACTCATAAATGGATTGAACCCTCCGACTTCAAAGACCGTTCCTGCAGGCAGAGCCTATTCAAACACCGTGGGCAGCAGCCTTTCAGCGGGACGAGTACGGGCTGTGGGACTCCTCCCTCCCTCTCAGAGAGTCCTAGTCAGGCCAGGATGATTTGTGGATACTTTTTAAACGTTCTTTTGGGTATGAGAAGTATTGACTTAGAATTTAAGATAAGGCAGAAATCACCTTATAAAAATATATAAGGACTGTCATATCCAGGAATTAAATGAATCCACCGATAAATAAAACTTATTGATATCCACCTACTAAAACCATCTCTCGGGGATTTTTCTTGTTGATGCTGTTGGCCAGACAGGCACAAATAATATTTTGTGTAGCCAAAATACTACGCTTTGGGAAAAAGGAAAACAAGCCTTTCCGAAACCTAAAACGATTTACAGTCGAGAAGCCTTGCCCACGTTTGCTCTCCTATTTCCTTAACTATCTGGGCGAGGCTGTAAGAGTTACATATTTCATTTTCTTCTTCAGATTGTTTTGCACGTGGTGTAATCCATGGGTAGAACTAGTTAATGATCTTCCCGTCAAACTTCCATACTTAAGTCCAGCTTGATAACGGAAAGACTAAAACGGAGGGAGAGCTGCCAGCAAGGTTCTTTTAAATGCCAGCCGGTGAGCGTCGAGGGAGTGGGCTTATGCACGTCTCCTGTCTCGAATCTTCGAAATGTCTGCTGAACTCCACTACAAAGCCAGACATCTCGTAGACGTAGAAGTTAAAATAGACGCAGTGGGCGGCCCGCCTCCCGGCGGCCCTAGCGACCAACCACGCGTGGATCGGTGTGGCTGCACTGGGCCAGCACAGATCTCATTTCAGTCAGAGCAACGTCCGTAAGTCCCCTCCTTCCTCTTCTAGAAGCCCGAACCTCCCTTGTCTCTCCAGAGCACTCTTCCGACTTCCGTCAGCTCTGTGCCTCCAGGATTTCAATTCCTAGGACCCCAAATAAATGCACATTTCTTATGCCGCAGCTTGCCACGTTGGTGGACAAGGTCTGAACAAAACTGCAGACGGGGAGAATGTCTTCCTGACATCACGACTCTGTCACTCAGGTGACCGTTCACCTGTCCTTTAACAGCCAAGACTGAGTGCCCAAGACCCCAGCCCTCCCCAGACCCCGATCCCACGACACCCCAGATGTCTGCAACTGCCCGTCAGGAGCTGCCTGCCCCAGGCTCCGCTGCCCCCACTCTGCTTTCTGCGGGTTCCTGGTGGCCAGCCCCTGCCGGGCGCTTGGCTGTGGTGAGGCACGCGTGCGCTTCTCCTCCTGAGACACACGTGTGTATATTTACACGGGCCTTCTGAAAACATCCTCTCTGGGTGGCTTTTCACAAGTCTTCGGAGGAAACCATAGAAGGCTCTGCCGCTGGACCTGATTAGGAAGGACTGAGAAGTTCATTCAGTTCTCCTTTGCTCTTGTATCAGGCTTTCCGAATTCCATTTGCTCTCAAAAGGAAACAGCTCCATTTCCGAGATCACACACCTGTTCCCGGAGCACTGCTCCACGTCCATCTATGCAAGTGACAAACGTCTTCTGCCCTTGGAAATTGATCCACCAGAAACACTTATTATCCCAATCAGTAATGAGCTCGCACAGCGAAACAATGTGTAACCATTTATGTCACATGTCAGAAATGTGCCAGTGTAACTTGGGGGGAATGTGAAAATTGCGGGCAGTGTGTAAAAGAAGATGGCACTTCGTCAACAAAACAAATCTAAGAACAGAATTACCGTATGATCCAGTAATTTCATTTCTCAGTGTCCAGAAGAATTCGAAGCTCGATCACAAAGAGATATTTGCATGAACACGTTTATAGCAGAACGATTCACAGTTGCCAACACGGAGAACCAGTCCGTCATCCACCGGCAGGTACACAGGTGAAGAACTCGTGGTTATTACACACACAACAGAAGATCGCAAAGCCATTAGACAGAGGGAAATCTTCTTGCGTGTCAAGATGTGGACAAACCATGAGGAAACATGGCAAATAGCCTGTAATTCCACATCTGGAGATGGCTGGAGCCGGTCAGCTTTGTGGAGATCGACACAGAATGGTCGCCAGGGGCCAGGGGCCAGAAGAGGAGGAGAGGAGAATTAGTACTCAGCCGGTACAGTTTCAGGGCTTCCACATTAGAGACCTGCTGTATCATAACATATGTGCACTTAACACTACTGGAATACACACTGGAAAATGGGGAAAATTGTAAATTTAATGTTATACATTTTTGAAAGCTTATTTTGAGAGACAGCATGAGTGGGGTAGGGGTGAGAGAGAGAGAGAGAGAGAATTTCAAGCAGGCTCCATACTGTCAGCACAGAGCCTGACATGGGGCTCTGTCTCCCAAACAGTGAGATCATGACCTGAGCCAAAATCAAGAGTTGGATGTTTCACTGACTGAGCCCCCAATGAATATTCAGAGACTAACCCAGGTATTTGGGTTTTAGTGGATTCGAGGATAGAAGTTAGGAATTTGAAAGAACTGAAAGTTTATCAGAGCCTCTTTTTAAAAAAGTGGGCCACATAAGCTATCATGCTTTATGAGACCTTTATTTACTCCCCTTAAACATGGCCTTGAAATTGGGTGCGTAAGAGAATATATGAACATTGAATCACAGATGCACTGCGAGCATATTTTAGGAAGATCGCCTATGATCTAACTCTAAAGCAACACCAGGAAAAAGGATTACTTTTATTCTGCTTGACACGAAATTATGTAGCAAAGTTTGCCGTCAAAACAGACATTGTTAGAAAACGTGATAATTTTAGTCCAACATTCCCTCCTGCTTTCAGACTTTTTCAAGGATGCTGCTTTAGAAGGCACAATACAGGTGCGCCTTCCGAACAGAATCAGCTGAGCAGCTCCTCAACTGAAATTACACAGGGGAAGTCACGTTTAAACAACACGGCCACCAGGGCTTGGGAAACAGTTCTCCGTGACCACCCCATAGCACGAAACGTTCATACAGATGCAAAAGATCCGAGGACCCTGGTTGGGCCGATGGGCTCTGAATCACCTCAAAGTAGGGCAGCTGGGAACAGCCTTACGTACTGACCGAGCTGTCACAGGAGGGGACTGCATGGAGCTTCTGTGCACCAGGGTCCGAGAGGGACAGACATGTGGTCCCTGCTATCACCAACTTACAGCTGTGTCGTAAGGTGGGAGCTTGGCCGGGCATTAAATGAAAGTAAGAGGAGTCTTGTAGCAGAGGTGTTGCTGTGTGGATCAGAAGCTGGGGCTCCAGGGGTCCCACGCAGACAGGGGACAGGGAAGGAACATGCCCAGAGGCCCCGAGCTGCACGCTCAGCCTACAGAGAGCAGCTCGGTGCTGCCACACCTCATGGAGCGGCAGGCTGGGGTAGATGGGGAGGCTGGG
>PJEM01003384.1:0-64698 GCA_004023845.1 Helogale parvula
GAAACGCCCCAATCTGCCTTCAGCAAAGCTGGGAGGCGGAGAATTAACACTGAATGGTTTTGATCTTATGCATCTAGGCCTTCTGGTCTGTCTCAGCATGAATGTCGCCAACTTCCAGATGCAAATCTTGTTTACTGCTCACTCTGCTGAGTGAATAATCCTTGCCTTGAGGCAGACAGAAACATGGCAGTCCCCGACAAGGAGGGGCAAAGAGAGAGGGAGGCACAGAATCTGAAGCAGACTTCAGGCTCTGAGGGGTCAGCACAGAGCCAAATGTGGGGCTTGAACTCACAAACCGTGAGATAATGACCTGAGCCAAAGTCAAACACTTAACTGACTGAGCCATCCAGTCGCCCTCCTGTTGGAATTTCGATAAGGGTTACATTAAATGTGTAGATTGCTTTGGGTAGTATAGACATTTTAATGATTTTTGTTAAACTTTTATTTTTCTTATTAATTGAGTGAACAGAAAATGGTTTGTTCAAAATAATAGCAACAATGTATTCAATTATGTATGCTTATGCATATTGTATGTATATTACTACCTGATAGCAATGATAGCAATGACACCAGGGATAGATGGGATGGAGGAAGGAGTTAGGATTATTTTTTGACTGTAAGGTACTCATACTACCTCGAAAGTGGTATCATTTTATTTGAAAGTAGACTTGAATTAGTTGTAAAACCCTAGGTCAACAACCAAAAAATTTTTAAATCAGCAAATCAAAATCAAAAACACTGACGATACAACACTCTTCGGGTGATAATGAACTTTGGGTGATAATGAGGTTCATCAGCTGCACAAATGTACTACTCTGGTGGCATATGTTGGCAGTGGGGGAGGCTCTGCGTGTGCAGGAGGTGCGGATACATGGGAACTTTCTGTATCTTCCTCAACTTTTCTGTGAGCCTAAAACTGCTCTAAAAAAAGTCTTTCCTGAAAAAAGGCACTATTCAATTACTTTACACAATACTTAATTTTTTTTAGTAAAATAACACAGAATATATTATGAGGAATCTGGTAACTTGATTTTATTTTCATTACAATCAATATCATTGGGTTTCTTTATTTTAAAATTATCCATGGTGGGGAGCCTGGATAGCTGTCAGCTGAGCGTCTGACTCTTGGTGTGGGCTCAAGTCATGATCTCACTGTTTGTGAGATTGAGTCCCACATCCAGCTCTGTGCTGATGGTGTGAGCCTGCTTGGGATTCTCTCTCTCTCTCTCTCTCTCTCTCTCACTCCCTCTCTCTCTGCCCCTACCCTGGTCACTTACACACACATACTCTCTCTCTCAAAATAAATTAAAAATAAATAAAAAATATCTATGTAACACTTTTTTGGTGAAAAGTTCTATGAATTTTAACACACATATGGATTCATAAAACCCCCACCAACATTGGGAACAGCTCCCTGATCCCCGAAAGTTCCCTCAGCTGTCGCTAGTAGTCATAGCCTCACCTCACCCCAAACACCCTGGCAACCACTGATCTGGTCTCCACCATTATAGCTTGATCTCTTTTTGAGGATTTTTGAGAATGCCAAATAAATGGAATCCTACGGTATGTCACCTTTTGCTTTTGGGTTCCCTCACTCAGCATTGTGTCTTTGAGATTCATCTGCGTTATGTATATCAATAGTTTGTTGCTTTCCTTTTGTTGCATGGTGGCCTACGGTGTGGCGGTACCACAATTTACTTGTCCATTCACCTGTTGAAGAGCTTTGGGGTGGTATCCAGCTTTTGACTATCACAAATAAAATTGCTGTAAATGTTCACATACAAGTTTTTATATAAATCAAGTTTTCATATAAACCTAGCAGTGGGATTGTCGGGGGTCAAACTGATATTTAACTGTGTGAGAAATTACCAGATCATTTTCCAGGCTAGCTTACCATTTTGCATTCCCATCAGAAATGTACGGAGCTGTAGTTGCCTGTGTACTTGTCAGAATTTGGTACTGTCAGTATTTTTTTAGCCATTCAAATACGTATGTAAGTAATGGTGTATTAATGTATTTTTAATTTGCATCCTTCTAATAGGTGATGATATTGACTTTCTTTTCATGTGCTTATTTGTCATCCTTATATGCTCTTTGGTGAAGTGTCTGTTCTTGTCCCTTTCCCATTTTTTAATTGTGTTATTTGCATTCTTACTGTTGAATTTGAGAACTCATTGTATATTCTGGACATAAGTCCACTGTGGGATAGGTAGTTTTCAGATATATTCTCCTGGACCACAGCTTGTCTCTTCATTCTCTTATCCTTGGAAGAACAGAAGTTTTTAAACTTGATGAAGTCTAGTTTATCCTTTATTTTAAATGGATCATCTATTTGGTGATCCTAACTCCATGTTGCAAGGGTTTATCCTATGTTTCTTCTAAAACCTTTATTATTTTATGCTTATCATTTCGACGTACGATCTGTTTTGGGTTAATCTTTCTTTATCCAATGTGTGAGCTTTTTATGAAGGTTTATTCATTTCCTATGGATGACTTCTTGTTCCAATACCCATTAGTTGAAAAGAATTATTTTTCCTCCACTGAATGATGTTTATGTTTTTTGTCAAGAACCGAATGGCTGTATTTAGGTAAATCTACTTCTGGAGTTTCTGTTTTGTTCCACATATCTCTGTGTCTATGTCTGGGTCTCTTTTAACTAAACAACATCTACAACAACAAAAATCCCTGGAAATACTGTCATGTATCATGAGCAATAGAGGGTGGATGGGGGAAAAGGCAGTCCATTGAGTGCCCAAGAACTAGTAGTGATCAATTCCTCCCTATTACCTATTTCTTGCCACCTCTGATGTTGGACATCTCAGAAACTGAGCTGAACAGATCGATAAAGTTACCAGCTAATTTTATGGTGTAACCACTTAATAAAACCAATTGTCTTCTTTCTTAAATACTTTCCTCACTCTCAGCCTGTTCCTTGTGATGTCATCTGAAAAATATACCATGCTCCCATGACCCAGAACATAGGGAAGGGAGTTGGACCCTGACTTAAGGAAAAGTTTCAAGTGAAAATACAACTCTGCTAACCAGGTAGGGAGATACAAAAATGGAAACACATTTTACTATTTAATTTGAAAATAAATTGTTATCTCCACCACAGCAGGAGTTTTATTACATCAACAATTGGTCTCTGTTAGAAACAAGTTTCTGGGTTGCCTTTCAGTATGGGGAAAATCCAGAATGACATTCGAATGTGCAGATACATAGATGAATGGACACAGACAGATGGAAACATAGATGGGTTCCTTTCCTTTCCCCTAGCCCAGTGGGGATCATTTAATACACACTAGTGTGTAACTAAAATAGGTTGTCTTTGCTACACGGAAAGCTGGTGTTGCAACACTAATTATTTCCCTCTCTCTCTTTTTTAATGTTCTTTAGTTATTTGAGTGTGTGTGAGAGAGGACGAGTGGGGGAGGTGCAGAGAGAGGGAGGGAGAGACAGAATCCCAAGCAGGCTCCACACTTTTCAGCACAGAGTCCAATGTGGGGTTCAAACCCACAAATCTCTGCAATCATGACCTGAGCCAAAATCAAGAGTCAGATGCTTAACCGACTGAGCCACCCCGGAGCTCCTCATTATTTCTTTTTGATCCCAGGCAATACACATGGTAGAGTCATTGGTTGGTGAAACACAGACATATGTGGTTTCCCTTCAGGCTGATGTTGGAAGACTTTTCTTCTTTTTGGATGTATTAGGATAATTGTTGCAGCTAAGAAATAATGCACTCTTCATTGACATGGCCAGATGAGGCCATTACTTTTACAAAGACACATGGGTGTTTGGATTCCAAGATCCACATCCATCTTCTAGTGACTGGGCAGTTTTGCAGCAGTCCTGACAGCTTTCGGCTACTGCTAGTGGCTTCCTTCAGGGGCAAACATACCTTATCCTCTTGCTCTGCCCTTGTTGAGTTGAAGTCAGCTTTTATTTATTTATTTTTTCAACTTTCTTTTCTTTATTGGTGAAGGTGCTTATTTTATCAGATCAAATTCTTTAAAATGTTTTTTCCTTTTCAATGTCAGGACAGACTATGAATTTGATGCATTGTACTTACTTTGATAAAATGGTTTTTATTTTTATTTTTTAAAATATAATTTGTTGTCAAATTGGCTTCCATACAACACCCAGGGCTCATCCCAACAAGTGCCCTCCTCAATGCCCATCACCCATCTCCCCCTCTCCCCCACCCCCACCATCCAACCTCAGTTTGTAAGGTCATTATCTGGGGCACCTGGGTGTTCCAGTCAGTTACATGCCTGACTCTTGGTTTCGGCTCAGGTCATGATCTCACAGTTTCTCAGTCTGAACCCCAGGTCAGGCTCTGTGCTGATGGTGCAAAGCCTGCTTGAGATTTTCTCTCTCTCCCTCTCTCTCTGTCCCTTCACTCCTTTCTCTCTCTCTCTCTCACTCAAAATAAATAAACTAACTAAATGATTCATTATCTGATTCCCTTTCTACTTTTGTTAATTGAGTTCCCAAGTGAACCAATGAACATTTATTCATTACTTACCTTATACTTTTCTCACTTTATCTTATGCCTATGGATAGGATGGGATTAGATCGAAGAATGAGGAAAGGGGCCACCCTCATGTATTCATTTATTTATTCATGCATGCAGAGAGAGGGAGACATAGAATCTGAAGCAGGCTCCAGGCTCTGAGCTGTCAGCACAGAGCCCGACATGGGGCTCAAGCCCACAAATCATGAGATCATGACCTGAGCCGAAGTCAGACGTTTAACCAACTGAGCCGCCCAGGCACCCCGACAGGTGATAGATATAAGTAAACCCAGCAATTGGTCTAGGAGCACCACACAGAGTCCCCTACTCAGCCTGGAGAATCAGAGAAGGTCTGCATATGAGTTGGTGGAGTGAAGGGGGAAGGAGGTAGGTAAGAGTACTTAAGCACAGAGCATTACTTATGTAAGGGCTAGAGAAGACGTCAAGGATTTTTTAGGGGACTGCAGTGATGCTATAAGCATGCAGGGATGGGTTTTATATTGTCCAGAATTTGATAGTACAGTGTTGTTTAACGCACACACATATCCTCTCTAGATAGGGAATATATTCTTGAGTCCGACATAGATCCCATGTCTCTCCATTGTTCTACTCTATCCTGATTTATTTTATTACCTGCCTGACCCCTGTAGGCATTTGACTTTGGGATCTTCTACCTCTGAACCTAGACAAAGATCAAGTTCAAACTATTTCAGTTGCCATTTCTGGTATGACAGAATAGGAGAATAGCATTTTGATGGAACTGTGAAGACCAACCCAAAAAGATCTTACCTGTAAGATAAGACCAGGACAATGGCTCACGTCCTTTAAAGGAATGGGTCCCCTCCCCAGTGAAGAAAATGGAGTATGAAAACAAATATTTATTGAGATCCTACCATGTGCCAGGTACTATGCTAAATTCTTTTATATCAGGCCTTTCTGTATAATAGTAATTTCAAAGATCACAGGTGCATGTATGAAATTAAACTTATAATTTATAAAGTGATCTTACACATCTCCAAATATCTTATATGTGAGAATGTCACTTACATGTTTAATGCAATTAAATATTCAACACTGTTGAGGGGCAGTTATGTGCTAGGGACTGGACCCCAGTGGGGATAAAGAACATACAGGATCAATCCCTGCCTTCTTCACTGATGGGGGCTTCCTCTCAGCCTGGACAATTGTCTCCATCTGGTCCTTAGAGCAGATTTGAGTCACCCTGGAATTAAGGGAATTTTTGTAAGAGTAAGTTAGAGTTTGTAACCTCGATGAACTATAACAAATCTGTATATGTAAGATTGATTTGGATCAAGCCAGCCCTTCTCGGAATGAAAATCCCAGCCATTAGGTAAATCAATAGTGAACGCCTCTGCTGGTGAATCGGGGGTGACATGATCTTCCTAGGGCTTTTATATGGATAGCTTAGGGTTTTGAATACCTTGTGAAACTTACTTGAAAAAATAATTTCTTGGTCCTCACAATAGAAATTGGGCCAAGGCCGGTTTACATGTTCATGCTTGCCTTTGGTATGAGTCATGAGAAATGAGGATATAAATTACCTGAAAAAGGAGGAGAATCTGAATCCCTCTCTGTGGCCCAACAAAGTGCTTTAGGCAACCTGTTGCTCAATAAATATTTGCTAATCCAAAAGCCACATAGCCAGAGATCTCTATCTACAAAGAAAGGTCCTCTTTGCCAACCTGTCGGAGGGCTTGCCCCGCGGGACAGCCCTATCTATCGGACCCTTTGCCATGAGGAACTATATGAGAAAGCCAGGCACCGGTTGTGATTCTAGAACCCCTATTTGGCAGATACAACACCCAGGTAAAATTAGAACGTAGTAAGCCTCCCTGGGCCCGGACTTCTTCCTTCTCTCAGGCTCTAGAGTTGGTCTGCTGGTTGGTGTCCCTGTGCCCATCTGGGAAGCATCACTGAGCCCTGGCGAGAGTAGAATGACAGTTGTGATAATTTGATCAGCGGCAGTGCTGGGCGACGGAGGGAGGGCAACCACAGGCACAGAATGAGGCAAGTTTGGGCATCTGATGACATGCCTCTGGGGGAAACTTAGAACTGCAGGCAAAGCCCCACCAAAGGAATCAGAATCCCGAGTTAATGATTACAGGGACGCCGAAGTAAGGACAAAAACAAGAGCTCCTGGGAGAAACAGGAGGACTTTGGTGAAACTGAAAACGAGGTGGAGAGAGAATAGCACATTGTAGGACATTCGGAGAGAGAGGCTCAGGTCCTGTCGGTGAAAAATTTAGTTTGGACTGACTGACCAGTGGTAAGCCAAGGGAAGAAGGTTCTGAAATACTTCGGAGCACTTGATATCATGTGAAGGAAACTTTGGGTTACAAATAGAAGAAGAAAATGGAAAGTCAAGGCAGTTTTGAGGAGAGGTAGCTTCGCTATATTTACGTAGACTATTTCGATTTGCTATAGTGTTTAACAGAAGGGATCTATAGAGGCTGGTGTGAATGCTGGGATTTATGAGGTGGGTGGGGCAGGGAGCTGGCGTGGCTCAGATGTGCTCAGACCCGGCAGAGCGTGGAGATATGCAAATACTGTGGTTACGGGCAGCGGGCAGCGGGCTGCAGGGTGGCCCAAGCACATGACAGTTGCTGAGTGATCCGAGGTGGGTCTGGAAAGACTGCTCAGAAGTGAGCAGGGTTTCCCGAAGCACTCTAATTTCTTCAGATCATCTGATAGCAGTCTCTAATGTTTACCAGCTTCAGGGAGATCAGGCCGTTGTGAAATTTTTTTTTTCGGTAATAAAACTAGCCCTAGCCGGCCAGACTGGGAACTTGCTGCCTGAGCTGTTTTCCAACATGGTTTTGCTGGCAAAACTAGACAAGAGTGTTTCCTCGACTCTCAAGGGGCCTGTTTACACTGACTTTATTTTTACTGCCAGCTTTCAAGTGGGAAGAGGAAGATTATATTTAAAGGTCAGCAGGTGAGCAGAAAGATCCCAGTCCTGCCGTTCCCGGGCATGCCTGTGTGTGTGTGTGTGTGTGTGTGTGTGTGTGTGCGTGCGCACACACACGCGTGTGCACATGCCTCTGTGTTTTGCATCTGTGCTTATGCATACGCGTGTGTGCTTTTCCACATGCAAATTATTGTGCCCTGATCTGGCTGATAAGACTCGACTGCTTGTCTGTAGGCGTAATGGCGGTGCCTGGCTACTTGTTTGGCAGTTCCCTAGTTGTTTATTGTAAAGAAGGTAAATCAGCGTGTGAGATATTCTGGATCGGAGGGCAAGGAGTATTTACTGTCAACAGGATAAGAACAAGGAGATATAAGATACTGGGCTGCGGGGTGCATCCGGTGTCAGGACAAGAGCAGAAAGAGGCAGGGAAGAAGCCAAGTCCAGAGCATTTCTATCTTGTATGGAACTTTTAAGTGTTCGAGTGGGAGATACAACTTGGGAAATTGCCCTTTGGCCAAAGCACATGTCAATAGATCTAAATCGAGTCAAATGAGGTTGGACTCCAATTCGATATCAATTTCATCAACTCTCCTCTCTAAATTCCTTTCTAAAAACACTTTTGAGAAAGATGACACGCGAATGCTCCCAATTCGGATGTGAGAGCTGGAGGTTTGAACTGGGAAGGGAAGTCACTGGTCCGCATACACATTCCCAAAGAAATTTAGCGCCGAGACGAACATTCCTGAGAAACCAACTTGCCCCTGTGGTCCTCCTCTGAGGGACGAAACACAACATTGCTGCTCTGCTAAGGACTGACCAAGAAACCATGAAATCGGTGTCTGCAGGAGACTTGGAAGACTACCTCCTGAATAAGGTAAGGGCAGGTGCTGGTCTCTCCCACACACCCCTCCTCACCCCTGCGGCCCCACCAACCTGGATTCAGAGAGGTTTCAGGCTGCTCCCAAATATACATAACATGCTTTTCAGGAACCAAGACGGTCACCCATAACAGTGTTTAGGGACTTGCCTCGTGTCAGAGGTCTGTACAGAAGGTGGAACAGAAAGAACGTGGGTTGGAACTCTAGCTCTGTCACTGGTGCTTGGTATAGTCATGAGCAAAGTGCTTAACCTGCCTGAGCCTCCGCTTTCTCTTCCGTACAATGAGGGTGACACTAGGAGCTAAGGGGGGTCACTGAAAAAAGAGTAAATGAAATTAAGAATGTCTTTTGGAAACTGTACAACTGCTGATTTAAAAATGTATATCATAGTTTTAGGGCACATCAATGAAGAGTTCACTGAATTTTTTTCTGTAGAGAATCATAGACTCTTAGAATGTTAGAACTGGAAGGGACCTTAAATATTATCTAACTTAATTAAGCCTTTCCATTTACAGATGAAGCTATTACAGCACAGAGCCACGAACAAAACTAAAACATGTAAACTAAGGGTAGGGACTTGACTAAGATTAGGGACATGCCTTGACAAATAAACAAAGCAGAGATCATGATCGCAGTGATAAGGAAAGTTGATTTCTTAGGCAAAACCCTTTAAAGAGATAAGTAGGGGAAACTTAATTGACAAAAATTATAGCCGACAAAGTGATTTCCCACTATTTCTCCTTTTGGGGGCTATTAGAAACAGAAGGGGTTTTGGCCGACGTTTTCCCATGGTCCTGTGTTTTCTGAAAGAGAAAAGGCCAAGCGTTTTAGCCTGGCATCCACGTAGTACTTTATCTTTCCACCCTCTGCGTCTCCAACAGCAGAAATTCTAAACGGTGCTCTGCACATTGAAAATAGCCTGCACAAATGTTTTCTTTGGCCTCCAGAGTAGTTTTAAATGTTTTCAAATGTGTTACAAACATTTCATAAGAGCAGGATTTTTGCATAGAAGTCCAGATTTCCATCTTCTCCAGGAAAAAGAAAACATCAAGATATCTGGCAATCACAGGTCTCGTGGGCTGGGGCCGGATGTCTGTTCCGCAGGCACGTGCTCCCGGCTTCTCCTGGGTCTGACACCCGCCCCCTCTGCCCTCCCACTCACGTGCATCCCTGCTCTGTCCCGGTGGGTGTGTGAGTTTGCTGCACCTGCTCCACAAGTACTCTGCCCTGAGAATGTCTAAGGCCCCAGCTTCCCCTCTCCCCTCTACCAGCGAAGATATCCTTTCTCCTTTCTCTGGCTCATTTTCGTCCTTCAGACTCAGCTCCGAGCCCACTTGATCAAGGAAGATTTCTCTTCCCGACACCTCGCACAGAACGTTGTTTGTTTCCTATGAACTCCCATCGCCGTTGTTACTGACAATACGTATGTGGCCATCAATTGTATATCGACTCTTGACACCTCTCCTGTCATTATCTTGGGTGGCAACATCCCTATTACCTCGTTTTACTCTCTAGAAGTTTCTGGAGGGGAGAATAGTGTCTTGGATGTCTTCCTTCCCCTTGCCATTCACACAGTATCTTTGCACGTAATGTGGTCAGAATGTCTTTAGGACTCATTGAGGACAATACATGAATAGTGTAAAAGGTGCTGGCAGGTTGGAGCCTATGTTGTATCTCATTTAATCTGTCACCAACCGTGTGGCATGTGCATACTAGTTGCATTTTTTATAGAGGGGGAAATGGGCTCCTGTGGATTAAATAACTTGTGCAAAGTTACACAGCTAGATATTGAAAAGTGCAAAACATGGTGCCCAAAACACAGGCCTGGGATGTGGGCTGCTCAATGAGAGGGACATTATGTTTTGGGTATTTAAAAAAATTATTTTTAATGTTTATTCAGTTTCGAGAGACAGAGAGAGACAGAGCGTGAGCTGGGTAGGGACACAGAGAGAGAGGAAGACACAGAATCTGAAGCAGGCTCTAGGCTCTGAGCTGTCAGCACAGAGCCCAATGCTGGGCTCGAACCCACAAACTGTGAGATCATAACCTTAGCCAAAGTCAGCCACTCAACCAACTGAGCCACCCAGGTGCCTCATTGGGTATGGCCCTATCCCGCCTGCAGATGTGGCATGTAGCTCCGAGGTTGAAAGGATGTTCCGTGTGCGGACAGGAAAATGCTTATTATGATACACGGTAGAGCAGTAGGGCTGCCGCAGAGATTCCCACAGGGCGCTGGAGAACAGAGATGTGTTAGCTCTCGTGGGGGAGGTGGTCCTCAGCAAGAGGGGTGGAGACTACGCCTGGGGGAGCACACATAGAGTTTTAACAGATGGAGGAGGTCGGGAGAGGCCTTCCTGGCCGAGGGAGCCTCATTCAGGCCGCCAGCCTGGGTTTCATTTCCCGCGGCCTTGTCCCCAGGGAGGCGGAGCCAGGCAGCGGTTATGAATGTGGGCTGCCAGGCACGACTGTGCCTGGCAAGGATCTCTGTCCCGAGACCTACAGACTCCGGCGGGACCCTGGGCAAAACTACTTACACGTCCTGAACTTGCGTTTCCTTATCTGTAAAATGGGGATGATCACAGCACCCACCTTCAAGGGGTGTTGACCTTCCTAAAGTGACCTGCGTAAAGTGTCCTGTGCAGGGGAGGGCCGCTGGTCTCAGCTCCGTAGCGCTGCTGTCGTGGGGTTCTGCCCCGCTGTACATATACTGCGCGCCACGGAGGGTAGCTCAGGGCAGAGCAGGTCTGAAAAGATGGGGATATCATGGGGGTCTCCTGTCTCATCCGTAGGTAGCACCTCTCCATCTCCATCCTTTTATTTTCTTTTTAATTTTTTTAACATTTTTTCATTTTCGAGAGACAGAGACCGACTGTGAGTGGGGGAGGAGCAGAGAGAGAGAGAGAGAGAGAGAGAGAGAGAGAGAGAGAGAGAGAGAGAGAGAGATTGAGACAGAATCTGAAGCAGGCTCCAGGCTCCTAGCTATCAGCGCAGAACCCGACATGGGGCTTGAACTCACAAACTGCAAGATCCTGACCTGAGCCAAAGCTGGATGCTTAACCGACTGAGCTACCCAGGCGCCCATATCTCCATCCTTTTAGATCATTAACCCCTGGAACACAGAGATGGTGCTTGTCCTGTTTTATAAAAACCCTGATTATTGGATTTAATGTGATTCCAGAATGAAAAGTCTGACTTCCTGATGTCTGGAAGGAAGTTCTTGGCCCTTTCTCCCCAGGCACACTTTTATCGTAAGTGACAGTCACACAGACCACATGCTCACGGTTGTGGCCAGGCCTGTGTGACATTCCTGGCATGGTACTTAGCACCACCTCTCTATCTCTCTCAAGAAAGCATGTCGGAATGCAAATGAGTCAGAATGACGTTATTATAGGGAATAACCTTGCATTCTCACTAATTTATACTTGAAACAGTAAATTGTTCATGAACTGGAGCTATTAATAGAAGCAAATAATGTGTGGGACAACAGTGGGCCAGACACTGTGGTTGGGGAGGAGGAATGTGGCCTGGGATGGGGATGTGTACGTGCGTGTGGACACGTACACATGCCCTGGAAACAGGGAAGTCCACAAAAAAAAAATGCCCGAACCCTCAAGGAGCGCCTCCGATGACTCTTTTTGCATAAACTCTGCTTAATTAGAGTACCTGAATCTACAAGCTAACAAGCGTGGCGTAATTTTCCGGGGTCAGCGTGACAGAAGGGAGGATTAGATGACCTAACCACGTCTAGCATCATGTGTCTGACTAATGTAACCCAGTTCATTTCTACCTGTGCTTTGTCCCATCCACAAATGCAGTCTATTTAAAAAGAAAAGCATCCCTTTGTTCACTGACCTAATCAGCAGAGAAGGTGAATGAAACTCAAACAGGCACCGAGGTCAGGTGTGGATTGAATGTGCCTTGATTCCTCCTTCTTAAATCACCATGTTTCCCTCCTCACTTACGTTTGTTTCAAAACCGTGCCATGATATAGATCTGGTGACAAGGCTACTTTAAGGCTACCACTGGTACCTTCCTGACACTGGGCAGGCACTAAAGGGCTTCTGGGGTTGGGCTGGCCACAGTGTCTGTGGTGGTACCTCCTTCTTTCCCTAAGATCACTCCCTATAAAGCCTCCTCGGGCCCCATTTCCTGCTGTTCCACACCCTGAACTGGAACCTTTCTGTTCTACCTCACTAGGCTGTGGTCAGGACCGCTGGAGAGAAGCTGTCTGGGGTTTTTGGGTTGTGATTGACATGAGGCCAGTGACAAGTGAGATGTGGGACGGAGCCTGGGACCCTTTGGTGTAAATCCCTGCTGAGGCTGCTGGGAGTGTGGGTCACAGCCGACTGCAGCCAGAGACGTGGCGAGGAGGGGGCAGCCCATCATCACCTATGGGAAAGAGGCCCCTGTGCCCTGGTGTGCTGGGGGATGACAGAATGGTCAGCGATGCCCAAGTAAATGGAGACTTCAGACTTGTTATTTCACAAGCCTTGACTCCAAATGGAGGGTATGGTTAGGTTCAGGAAGAGGATAGAGGCAGGTATTTCTTCTGGAGTGTCAATTTGAGGCTCCGGCACAGTGGGAGGAAAAGAGCAGTGAGGGAACCCGGACATCAGGACTAGCTCGACTGCCGACTGCTGGTGTGACATTAGGGCGCCCCGCTGCTCTGGCCTCCTGTCAAGTGACACCAGGCAAGGCGATTTCTCTTCTAATTCTAAGACCCCAAGTCAAAACTGCAGTGGAAGTGAGGGATGAAGGACATCAAAACCAGAATTTGTGGCCCCAGGCCCAGAAAAGTGTGCCTTTCTTCTGATTTTCAGCTTCAGAAATCAAGGCAGGTCATAAAGATGTATAATGAGCGAGAGATTACAGGTGTCTACCAGGGACTGTGTGGACTGCCTAGTTCTGCCCAGTAAGAAAATTCCACCATCAAGCGAGGGCATAATTTGTAGAAGAGATTCACAATGGAGATCTTTTCCAAAAGGCTTCTCATCACGTGCGTGTACGTGCGTGTGTGCACACACTTTTTCTCTCAAGCTTTTATCAGTCAAACATTATTTAATAAATAATTTCAACCATTATTTGACAGTGTCGATGTGGTGATGAATCTTTCACTGGTTTATCGACTCGGGAAACAAAATGTACAGGCATGTAGAGAGTCACCACCCTGGTACTGACATCTGAGTGCTATGAAGTCACATTGGTGGACTTGGAGGATTTGGGGTTGAGCCTTAGTCCTCAACAGAGTCTAAGAAATTAGCTGTTTGAGAATACTATTTCCTAACCACTCTGACTGCAGTGTTCTATTTAGTTAGCTCTTGTATTACTTTCTCCCGCTATCCCTGATCAGACTTCTGGTCCCTGAACTTAACCAGTGTTCCCTAACCTGCGAAATGGCTTCCTCCATTCTCCTCCCCCAGCTCAAAAACATGGCCTGTCGTGGAAACCCTCCCTTGTTCCTTTACTTCTCCAGATCTTGCTCAGCAAGCCCAACCTTCACACCTCCGTTGTTTCCTTTGGAGGGCCGCGGTGTGAACATCTCACGGCGGAGCCTACCGGTATCCCACAGCCTCATGGAACGCCCCACAGCTTCGCTTTAGGACTTCCTGGCAGTCTCCACACACGTGCCGGAACAGCCTCATTCCTTACAGATGTGATCTCCAGAGTCTGTCACCCCGCAGGCCCCTATGTTCCCTTTTCCACCTTACAGCACATTGCCGTGTCTCCTATGCTGTAAAGAAAATAGTCATCAGACAGGAAACCTCTCCCATTCCTGCGCTCCCTACCCTTTTATCTGTGTTTGCACCTGTCTTTCTTTCCTTCTGACGTGCCAAGGTGAAGGGCTCACCAGGTTCCTGGGTTTGCAAGACCCTCTGGCTGGGAAATCCTTACTCAGTTTCGCACTCTGCTGCCTCTTCCTTCCAGCTCCTTCCTCTCTTCATTTAGACATGTTCGAACCTGTGTGTCATTTTGGAAAAAACCAGTTGGTGTCTCTGTTTTGTTCTTCCCCTCCCCTGGCCAGATCTTCTGGAAGAGTTGCTTACTCGCCTCTCACTCACTCCTAACCCACTTCAGTCTGGCTTAGTGCCCACCCCTTCCGTGAACACATCGATCCTCTTCTAGTTACCAAACATGGCAAACGTTTTTTGGGCCCTATCTTACTCAGCCACTCACTGTTGACTTTGTTCTTGAAATTCTTCTTCCTTTATTCTCAAGACCTCTTGCTGCTTATTCTCCCATTTCATCCTCCTCCTCCAGGGCAATCCCTTCTCCAGCAGTACAGGAGCCATTGTAGATCTTCCCTTGTGCTCCTCATTCTAGATATCTGCCATTTTCTCTTTCTAGAACAATCTTCATGCCTTTCTCTTTCTAGCGAACTCCTCATCTTTCAAGATACAACTTCTCTACACTGTGTCTCCCAGAAGGGCCCCCAGCCTCCAATACTAGATGAAACTTCCTTTTCTGTGTACCCATAGTACGCCGTGCCAACCTCCACCCAACACTTGATCCCCATGACTTTAATTTCCAGTTTATTTGTCTTGCTTTGTCTGTAAACCTCTTGACATGTACGCACAGAACCTGGCATAAAGCGTTCAACAAAATGGGTTCAAAGGGAGTTGAATCACAACACAAAGAATTTCTACACTGTCAAGGATCCTTTATCATGGGCTGCTAAACACATTCTCCTTTATTTTTGGCCTGGAAAATGAGCTGCCCCCTCCATGACCACCTTTTCTCTTCCCCTTGCACACTCTGGAAGATGCAGAATCTTGATAGTTGACACATGCTCAGAGGGGGTGCCCTGGGTCCCTTCTCCCATGATGAATGTAGTGGGAAAGGAATACAGAGTGGGGGGCTGCTGATGGCAAGAAGATGGTATCCAAAGCTTGCATAGACATGATCATTGTATCTAAGGTCAGACAAGACACCTGGGTTTTGTTAAGATTATTTCATGTGGATCATGTATTTTCAGTGAGATTGTACACTCCTTAAGATTGGAGGACCCCATCTTACATTTCTTGTTACTCCTAGACATCTGGAGGGTATTAATTTTTCAAAAACAGTCTCCCTTGTGGGGATACATACCTTTAAAACAGGCATCAGTCTTCCAACTAGAAGGCATCTGCCCCATTATATCCAGGGGCACCCTACATGTCCCAATCGTGGCATCCACCCTTCTACTCAGGACTGACACCTGTCTTCCCCACGACTGTCAGCCATGGCCAGGTCTGTGTTGTTCATTGCTGTGCCTCAGCATGTCACAAAGTGCCTGGAACACAGAGGTGCTACATAAATGTTTATTAGTGAACTAACTTTATATAGGTTATATTTTATACATGTAACAAACAACATGTGTGCGCCTGAACACTTGTGTCCTATGTCGATATGTGGTTGTTGGGTTTGTGGGTGGAAGGTAGGAGGTCTTAGGTGACAGGGCTCGCGGATGACTTAGTTTAGAAAAGCAACTAGAAATCTTTTTGACTTGGACCTCTTTCTTGGCCAGTTTAGGTGTCCTGAGCTACTGGAGAATACATAGAAATAGCCATTATAGAAAACTGGGTAGGGATATAAAGATTCATGATGGACGTTGCATTTATATACACCAAATATTGCTTCCGGTCAGTTCCTGGCATGGCTCAGCAGCCCTTCTAAGGGGGACACTAATCAGGGCGCTAGCCTGTAGGTGCTGCCTGAGCAACGAAGCAGAGCCCCTCCATTTCAGAAAACCTGCATGGACTCTTCTCATTTCTTCTTCTCTTGGATCTTTCTAACTCTCCTGGAATTTATTAAAAGTTCCTTTGTGTTCCCCGTAAACACCTATTTCCCAAAACCTTACGTATCTGTGAAGATATCTATCTTTGGTGTTCAGCTTTCTTAGGGTAGTTCTGGTTTGTGGGAACTTGCAGCGTGGAGTCGAAAGGAACATAAAACATGCCTTTTTCTTGTGAGCCTGGTAGCAAAAGGAGGGGTGAGTACCGGGACGAAGAGAGCCATCCTTTATGGACAACGTAAGCATGAAACCACCTGTGACGTGATTACAAGCATTGAATTGCTTCATCTTTGCCAACCTGGACAACAGCCTTTCTACCCCATTTTATAGTCTCACCGCAGCACACAAAGCCTTTCCAAATTCATCCCCTGTTACCCTCCTTTCTCTTTCCCAGACTCCAACCACAGGGGCCTCCTTACCAGTCCTTGAGCCTTGCCAAGCATGCTCCTGCTTTAGGGGCCCTGGGACTGTTTCCCCCGCCACAGACAGGGCTCACTCAGATGTCACCTCCTTAGAGAAGCCTTCCTCGGCCACCTGATCTAAAATAGCAGCCCCTTTACTCTCTAGTCCCTTATCCTATTTTATTTGTCCACATGCGATTTATCATACCTGATAGTAGATTATACACACACATACATGTGTGCACATATATACATGTGTATATGTGTGTGTGTGTATATGTGTGTGTGTGTATATGTCCTGTATATAGGAGGACAGTCTATCTTGTCTGCTATTTTCTTGTTCACTGATGGGCACTCACGGCTTAGCAGGTTCTGGATAAATATTGAACAAATGCTTCATTTCAGAGGAGAACTTTGAGACACCAGTGGGGGCCATCACACCCAAGTTCATGTCCCCTGGGGTTCTTGGGTGGGTGGGGCTGTTCGAGTGCACTCCTGTGGTCGCCCAGCACTGGGCCCATCTCATCACTTCCCCATGCCAGTGCCTGGAGCCTGCACCAGGCTGGCATGACCTGGATGACCGCCCCTGCCGACCCCTCTCACGCAGGTGGACTTGAGGCGCCAGCGGATCTCCCAGATTGTGGAGGAGGTGCAGAAGGTTGTCCATCGTCTGACAACAGAAATCAGCCTCCAAGACCTCCGATTTCAGGCCGTCCCTTACTCCGACACCTACAATGGGAACATTAAGGTAAGCAGGGCTCACTGGTATGGCAAATGCCTCCCAAAGAGCCAGGGAATGTGGGTGGGCCCACAGTCACACTGCTGGGAATACCGGTAAGTCTTCATGTTCCACGGTGCTATTAGCATTTATCATTTACACGCTCGCTCTGTTGGTGCTGTCTCACGTGAACCCCCGCATTCCTCCTCTATGGATGATAAAAACGGAGTCTCCGAGAAGTCAAATGACTTGATCACCTCCTATTAGGCACTAATGTTGGACCTCAGCTGGGGCTTCTGATTCCAAAGCACACTCTGTCATAACTGCTGAAGTCTAGTTAAACTTCACAGTCGTTATGAAGCACCTGTTTAATAGATTAGGGGCTGGGGTGAGGGGGCTCAGGGCATTGGTGGGGAAACAGTTGAAAGTGAGGGTCTCTGGGTTGCAGGTGGGGGAAGGAAGAAAAGGAAGAGGAGGCCCTTAGAGACTGCAGCAGCAGCCCTGCTGTGCCCACTGCCCACCAGGGCCATGGGTGACAGCCAGCCTTCCTGCAACACTGCTGTTTGGGCCAAGCCATTGTCACAGTAATGGCCTCACTCATGCCTGTGGAACAGACATGGCTCGCTGCCTTTCGGTGATGAGAGGAGTGAGCCTCTGAGTCCTCACGCTCCTTTATCTCAATTTTTCCTATGACACACGAGGAGCCCCTTCACTCGCCTTAAATATATATGTATTCATGTCCCATCTCTCACACATGACTACAAGCTCCTTGTTTGTAAAGATCATGTTAATTGATGGATCCATTCCTAGCACCCAGAATAGTGTGTGGCCCACGGCAGACACTCAACTTCAGTGAATAAATGGATGAGCAGAAGAAAGAGTACTTGAACAGAAGACCCTTGCGGGTTCAGGACGTCTCAAGGGTGCTGGCCACAAGGACCGCCCACAAGATTTTGGGACTTACAGATTTGGGGTCAGAGTGCAGATCTTGGGAGATTCATCCCGGGATAAAAATTGTAAAATTAGATGAGATCCTGACATGTCACAACATCGTTTGCCCACGTCTGTCACTCTTCCAACCTGCATTAGACAAATACGACCAGGGACAAGGAGTAGAAACACACTTCCATTTTCCTAGAATTCTGTTGGAGGAGATTTCCTTCTGTAGTCTCACTTAGCATCCACGGTTTAAAATACATCTTGTGGTGCACCTGGGTGGCTCAGTCGGTTAAGCATCCGGCTTTGGCTCAGGTCATGATCTCATGGTTCGTGCGTTCGAGTCCTGCATTGGGCTCTGTGCTGATGCTAGCTCAGAGCCTGGAGCCTGCTCAGATTCTGTATCTCCCTCCCTGCTTGCATTCTCTCTGTCTCCCAAAACGAATTTTTAAAAAACATTTAAAAATTTAAAAAAAAACATCTTGCATTTATAGACATGTCCTGCATGTTAAATTTTGAAAATAGTTACAGTGGGGCACATAAAAATTGCTTTTATCTTGGACCACATTTGGCAAATATTAATTAGGCACCATTGATGTGACTAGTAACATGATAATTGTACTCTTGAATTCACATGCAAATGGACTCAAATAATGTATTGATTGGGACTGCCATAGTTTAGATTTGTTCCCTTTTTAAAAAAAGTTTTTAATGTTTATTTTTAAGAGAGAGATAGAATGCAAATGGGGGAGGGACAGAGAGAAAGACACACACACACACAGAATCTGAAGCAGGCTCCAGGCTCTGAGCTGTCAGCATAGAGCCCAATGTGGGGCTCAAACTTGCGAACCGTGAGATCATGACCTGAGCCACCCAGGCGCCCTGCTCTGTTCCCTTTTTAGTCCTACCACCTTTCTACAGGCACCAGAAGTCATGTGAATCCATCATCTAAAGCACCACACTGTTGTTCTCGAGACTGAGGTCAAGTTTGCTGTTTGCCCCCGAATTGGCTAAAGACGGGGCCCTGAGCAAAGATTAACCAAATATTACAGTCAGAACTTTCCACGAAAGGGGGGTGCTCGTGCGGTGTACAGCTGACTGATGGGGGAAGGTGTGGCGTGGAGCAGGTGGCCACGTGACATGGCCTGTGGTTTCAGGCTCCCTTCGGGGGCAGTGTCCTGCCGGCCAGTGTGTTCTCTCCTTTGGACTGTTGACCTGACCACTTTCACCCTGACCTCTACTTAACCCATACACGTAGGTAGATTCTGATTGTTTGCCTTATTCTGTGAAACTTAGAATCATCTCAGTGACTCAGGTGGCCTCAGCCACTGCCTTTTGTTTCATCTGTGACATTGTAAGGACTGATCATTCGAACAGGCTGTGGGTCATCGGTACAAGAAAAAGAAAGGGGGACATTTTTGCTGAATGCGTTCACCTCGTCCCAGCCCCTCCTCTACAAGACCCTTTGGCCGTTCCAGGTCATTCCTCCCTGAGATCCAGCCCAGCAGAGGGCTCTGGCTCACCTTCTGGCTCTACCACTGAAGGGCTGTGTGTCCCTCAGAAGATCTCAGAGCCCCTCTGAGCCTTAGATTCCTCATCTGGGAAGTGTTAACAAAGCCACCGCCTCATTGTGTAACTGGGAAGATGCCATGGTCTAAGGCATGAGAATTACGGGGCTTAGTATGTGCAGGACACGATGTGTGCCATTTCCCTTCCCCGCTTTCTCTTCTCCACCTGGACTTCAGGTGCCCACTACGGCTCCGGGTCAGGCTCACTCTCCTCCTTGAAGATTCCTGACCCCAGGGGCTCCGCGAGTTAACCTGCCTGCCTGAGGCCTTGCGGTGGTTCACGGCAGAACAAAGACACATCCTGTGATGAACAGGTGCAGCTCTCTGCCCATCTCGGCACATTGCTGAGGGTTGAGTAGTTCACGGAGCTGCCCGGTTCGACAGGTCGGCTCCCTGGGGATTTCTGTGACCTCCCGAGTCTGCGAACTCACCTCTCTCTCTCTCCCGTCTTGACCCCAGGTTTTGGCCCCCAACCAGTTCCTCGTCACAGTCCCAGTGAAGGGCCTGGCGGGGTACAGGGAGGCCAGGGAGCAGCGCTGGCGGCACTACACCCTGCAGGGCACCAGGCTCCCCTGTCCCTTGCAGGACCCCGAGGGCCTGTGCCAGTGGCTGGCGGTGGAGCAGTTCATGAAGAGCCAATGGCAGTGGCATGAAGCAGACGTGAACATTGAGGGAGATATTGTGCCTGCCAAGGTCCTCCAGGTGTTCCGAAAGCTGGTAGAAAACGCAATCGGAACCTGTCATCTCTCAGGTGAGTAGCTCTAGAAAAGTACAAGAGCAGTTTCTGGCATTTTCCATTTGCTCTAAAACTCCTGTGCTTGGCTGTTAACCTGGAGCCCGGGCCCCTATAAAGGGAGACCCTGATCGTGTGCTCCTTACATCTCTTTGATCCTCACAGTAGAAATTATCTCTTTGTTCTGCTGTGATGCGCCAAAGAATGGAATCCATACAGGATTTGCTTAGATTTAAATCGATTACCACCCTGGTGTAGATATGATGGCCTTTGGGTTATGCATCCCTTCCTGGATGTTAACTTAAAAATGTGGGTACTGTTTTTTTTTTTTTATGTTTGTTTATTTTTGAGAGAGAGAGACAGAGTTCGAGCCAGGGAGGGGCAGAGAGCGAGGGAGACACAGAATCAGAAGCAGGCTCCAAGCTCCGAGCTGTCAGCACAGAGCCCAGTGCAGTACTTGAACCCATGGACTGCGAGATCATGACCTGAGTTGAAGTCGATGCTTAACCGATTGAGCCACCCAGGCGTCCCATAAATGTGAATACTCTTTTTTAAAAAGAAAATTACTCACAAATCACAGATCTTTGTTCTTAGCACATTTCTACAACACCCCCTGACTGACATGTTTTATACCCCGGTGTTTTGATATGCCGTATTTGGAAACCACTGACTTGTGCCAAAACACAAAATTGAGAAGCCACAAAAAATTGATTAGATTTGACAACCCCCAAATCTTTTTTTAAACTTTTTTTAGTGTTTATTTACTTTTGAGAGAAAGAGAGTGACAGAGTGCAAACTGGGGAGGAATTGAGAGAGAGGGAGACACAGAATCCGAAGCAGGCTCCAGGCTCCGAACTGTTGCACAGAGCCCAATGCGGGGCTCGAACTCACGAACCGCGAGATCGTGACCTGAGCCAAAGTTGGACACTTAACTGACAGAGCCACCCAGGTGGCCCCCCAAACCTTAAACCGTATGCCACCGTGTGGTATAGGTGCACATGCGCATACACATACTCACACATTTTGTTCACACGGAATAAAAAAGCGAATTTCACACTGGGAAAAAAATGGCTAATTCCCTTCACTATAGAAGAATATTTATCAACCAATAAGAAAAAATATGAGTAGGCCAATAGAAATAATGACCCCCCCAAAAAATGACCCACAGAAAAAGAATATAAACAAATGGTAGTAAAAAAGTGGGAAAACACGTTCCATCTAAGATGTACTTCAAGCAGTGTGCATTAAAACACCTCACAGGTTGACGGGGATGAAGAAGTGTGATCATGCTCAGTGTAGGGGTGGGTGTGGTGCCACAGCCTTCTTCATGCATTGTTCCTGGAAGTGTATATTGGTGCCTCTCTTTTTAAGGGCAATTTGTCTGTTTTTATTTTTATAATGTGCTTAGCTTGACAATTCAACAATCCCAGTCCTAGAAACGCATTCCTACACATAAAAGAGAAATATGTAGGGGTGCCTGGGTGGCTCAGTTGGTTAAGTGGCCGATTTTGGCTCAGGTCATGGGCTTACTGTTGGTGAGTTCAAGCCCCGTGTCGGCTCTGGGCTGACAGCTCAGAGCCTGGAGCCTGCTTCGGATTCTGTGTCTCCCTCTCTTTCTGCCCCTCCCCTGCTCATACTGTGTCTCTGTCTTTCAAAAATAAATAAACATTAAAAATATTTTTAAGGGAAATATGTACAAGGCTATTCACTGCCGTAGGCTTTGTAATAGTAACTAGAAATAATGTCAATTACAAGGGGGAAATTGACAAAATAAATTGCGCTACCTCTGCCTTTCGGGCCATTGTGCAGCCGTTAGGAATGGGGTTCATTGGCGCGCCTGGGTGGTTCAGTTGGTTAAGCAGCAGACTTCAGCTCAGGTCATGATCTCGCTCTTTGTGAGTTTGAACCCTGCCTCAGGCTCTGGGCTGACAGCTCGGAGCCTGGAGCCTGCTTCCGATTCTGTGTCTCCCTCTCTCTCTGCCCTCCCCTGTTCACGCTCTGAGTCTCTGTCTCTCAAAAATAAATAAATGTTTAAAAATTTTAAAAAAAGGATGGGGTACATTGATGTGTGTACACACATAGCTTTGAAAAATCCTTGTGCCGGATGATGACGGGAAACCACAGTACCGAACAAGGTGCACTCCCACGTGTGCAGAAAGAGAAGGATCTGAACGTACATTTACTTGTCTAGGCAGAACCATTCTGGAAGGTTCCATGATGGAATTGGCACACATTTCAGTTACTTGTCTAGACAGCACCGTTCTGGAAGGCTCCATGATGGAATGGGCAAATGTTTAATGGATTTTTACCACGTGTAGGATGCTTTCATGGAAAATGTAATGTGAACCTGTAGAGTAGGAGTTAACTTTCTACCTGTTTTACAGACAAGAAAACTGAGGTGTAGAGAGACGAGGTAACGTGCAGGGGGTCACACACCAAGGAAGCAGAGCCAGGGTGTGGGCAGGCAGGCTCCAGCAGGCGCTCACCTCCTAACCTTGCAACAATGGTACTAGTGAAAGTGCAAACGCGAGATTCAAACCGGGCCAGGGCGGTGAGATGCCTGCGGCAAATAATGCCAACGTGCCGGGCGCTGTCATGTCCCTGTGTGGGCAGCCCTGATGAGATGCAGACGATCAGCTCCTTCTCACACCCCAGCCGGGGGAGGAATGTTTCCCTTTTGAACAGCCTAACACAATTAGTGAGTGAGCTTCCATTTTCTTCTCTGGGCAAAGAAGAGAAAAACAATAGAGCCCCATTCAAGACTGCTCATCCTTGTTTGTAATGAGGGCAGACACACAAAACGACTGTCTATCTTTTGAAAGAAGGGCGAGCGGATGAGTGATGAGTTCTCGTAGAGGATGCCTTTATTTTCTCTGCCTCTCTTTGGTTGGAAGAGGCACTGGAGCCTTCTTTCCACTCCTTCGACCTTAATTTAAGCCCATGGCTATGAGCACTTTGAAGTATTTTATAATTACAAGGGCTTCGGATGAGAAATGCATCTGAGGCGAGACTGGGTTCGTGGATGGTGGATACGAAGCCAGTCTCGTGCGGGCTGAGAGGCTGGAAAGCCGAACTCACCAGAGGCAGGTGAATGAGTCAGGGGGCGGAGGCCATCCTCAGCAAGGTCAGGACACCTGGGTGGAATGGGGGGGATGAGGGATGGTTGCATTTCGTTTTTACCAGCAAGTAATACATCTTTCCTTTGTCTTCTGTGTCTCTTTTCTTCAGTTGGGCCTTCTGAAAAGAATTTATTAAGTTGTTATCTTTTTTTTTTTTTGAGAGAGAGAGAAACAGAATGCAAGTCGGGGAGAGGCAGAGAGAGAGGGAGACACAGAATCTGAAGCAGGCTCCAGGCTGCGAGCTGTTGGCACAGAGCCCGATGCGGGGCTCAAACTCACAAACTATGAGATCATGACCTGAGCTGAAGTCAGACGTTTAACTGACTGAGCCCTCTCAGGCACCCCAAGAATCTATTAAAAAAAAAGGAGCCATAAAAGCCTTGGGGGTGGGGGAGAAAGGAAAAAGAAACAACCAACAAGATTTTCTAGCAACGTTTCTATGTTTATGGACTCAGCTATTTGTCTAGTTTTGACATAAACACCCCTCCCTCGGGGTGCTCCTGACGCGTAAAAGTTGCCCCCCTCCCGTTGCAAGGAGCTGGGTCAGAGCCGCTGCGCCCAAATTCCTTCTCTGACCGTTCGCACTGAGCCAGGCTCTCTTCTCATCACCACGCTGTCATTTCCTGCCAGGTGAGGTCAGCTTGCTGTCACAGCGCTCCACAGTGTGGGTTGCCGTGGAAACCTCAGCATGTCGGGTGGAACTGGAGCTGGTCCCCATGGTGGAGATCCCCACTGCCTGGTCCGAGAAAGCTCGCTGGCCTCCCTGTCTGAAGCGCTGGCCTTCCCGAGAGCAAGTGGCGTGTATCAAGGTATCGGGGAGCCGGGGAGCTGGGGCCCCGCTCACCGGAGCAGGGGGCTCCCCGCTTAGCCACCCCCAGCCTCACTGACTGCTAATGAGGTCTGGAAGGAGAGGGTTGCCCTAGATCAGTGCTTCTCCAGGTGTGGGTCCCAGAATCGGAGAGCCTGTTAGAAATGCAGATTATTCCCGGGCCTTGCCCTGGACCTCCTGAATGAGAACCTGCTGGGCAGGGCCCAGCGGTCAGTGTTTTAAGAAGGCCCTGCAGGTGATTCTAGTGCGGGCTCAACGTGGAGAACCAGCTCCCCACAGCGGGTACAAGTGTCACCAATGCACTGTGCTCCAGGAAGGGGGCTTGCCCCAGGCTCCTTCCACCTCCCCGTGTAGGAGACGCTGCCTGCCTCCTGGCGGCCCCCGCCCCCACCCCAGAGTCGTGGATGGCTTCAGAGGTGGCTTTCTACTCCGGCCAGCACCGTCTTCTCCTCTTGCCGACAGTTTTGTCTTTCCCTAGTCGTTCGGGTTTGCCCTGTTGGCCTCTTCAAATTACCACTGGCAGCAAAGTTTCCTGCAGGCCGAGCGGGTGCTGCTGGCCCAGCTGGATGAGGACGGCGGCTGCCGCAGGCAGTGTCTCCGGGCCCTGAGGCAGATGAAGGAGGACGTCTGGTGTCCGGGGAAGAGGCCTGTCCTCACGGCCCATCATCTGCAGGTGAGGGGTGCGGGCTTGGCGGGGGGTCCTCTTAGCGTGCCCTGCGGGGCCGGCCGGAGCCGCTCACGACAGGTGTGTGGGCGGAGTGTCGGAGAAGGCCTGGTGTGGTACCTGCCACCGCACCAGGTACGGCTCACCTCCGCGACGTGTAAACCCCGGATGTCCGTGCGGCCCGGGCAGGGCCTCTCACTCCTCCCTCCCCTGCCCCGCTTGCCCTCTTTCCTTGCTTGCTGTCTTTTCCGGTTTTGCTGCTCTCTCCACGTCTCCCCTCCACCTATTTCACCCAACAAACCAACGCGAGTGCCCGCTGTGTGCCAGAGACTTCGCTGGGCATCGGCATGGGTTGCTCAGAGCCTCGGGCTCTCAGAAACCTCTAGACCGATGAAGGCTCGCAAGTCGCTTGAACCCCAGCTGGATTCATTCACGGTTTCCGGGGAGTGAGGACTTGCTCAGTCCCCCCCTCCCCCCCCCCCCCCCCCCCCCAACAAGGTGCAGCTACTGGCAACACCGCTGCGCAGACGGGGTTGGGGGAGGCCCGTAGGGGGCGAGGTCACTCTGTGAACTCAGCCGCAGCCCTGAACGACCACAGCCCTGAGCGACTGGGTCCGGAATCACCCCGCAGGGGTCTCCCCAGACTCTGCGGCACCTGCCGCCCCTTGCCCCCAACCCGACGCGCTGCATTCATGACTGCCGTTCCTCGCTCACTGGGCAAACATTTATTGAGGTTGCTGTGGGCCACACCTGCCCCGCACCTGCTGCGCGCCCTGCCCCTGGAGGCGCAAGATAAGGAAACACGAAGTGGCTCCTGGTCCCGTTGGAACTCGGGGTTTGGAGCGGCAGACAGGCGTCGATCAGAGGGTCCCCTAGGTGCATGTGGCCTCACACAACACTGGGAGCTCCAGGGAGGACGGGAGTCTCACTGCCATGAGAGCGCAGAGCAGCAGAACCTGACCTGGGCTGCAAGATCAGGGGAGCCCCCCTGGGAGGTGGCTTTCATGCTCTGAGCTCCTCTTCTGCAAGTTTCCGACCACACGTGGTGAACCGGACATTCATGGAACACGCTGTGTGGCACTCTGAGGTTGGGAGGAGGCAGGCTTGGAGGCCGCACAGCCTGAGCCTAGCTAACTTGGTCCCTTCTCCCAGTGAGCTCTTGGACATGGTGAGCACAGGTCCATCGTCTGTGTGGCATCTTCCTTGCATGCTCCTGCTGCCCCCATGCATTCAGTAGACCCCTGTCTTCTGATCCTGTATTCCTCTTCCAGCTCCAATGCAAGCTATTTTTTTAAAATTTTTTAACGTTTATTTATTTTTGAGAAAGGGAGAAACAGAGTATGAGCACAGGAGGGGCAGAGAGAGAGGGAGACACAGAATCCAAAGCAGGCTCCAGGCTCTGAGCTGTCAGCACAGAGCCCAACGCGGGGCTCGAACCCATGGATTGTGAGATCATGACCTGAGCCGAAGTCAGCTGCCTAACTGGCTGAGCCACCCAGGTGCCTCCAATGTAAGCTATTTAATGGCAACTACTAATGAACCCTTAGGATCTCTCCCAACGTGGTGTATCTAGTAGTTGCTTAGTAAATACCTGTTGGGCAAATGAATGAATGTCTTCACATCATATTCAACTTTTGCCCCCACAAAGTCAGTAGTCTTGGCTCTGCTTTATCTGTCTTAATAACCTGTCCTCCTTGACCTGCCCAAATATCTGTTAATATCTCATTTGCCCTCTCTCTGGAGCCTCTACTTTCTCAACCCCCGGCACATTCCCCTAAAACTCCCTGCCTGTTTTCCTGGATTGAGGACACACGCTTCCTGAAGGTCGTCTAGTTCATTCTGTCAATTTAGCTTCTTTCTTGCTGGCCTTTCTACAGGCCACGCTAGCAAGAGTCAGAGCGGAGAAGCAAAGTCCATTCTATCGCCGATTACAGCTCATAATCTTAACCACTGTCATCATTGCCTCAATTAAGATGGATGGAAACACATTAAGTGACATGAATATTTTAGACGAGATGGAATAGGGCCACCACTAGGCCCCCAACCCTTGACTGCTGTCAAAACCGCATTACATGCAGGGATTTACTTCTAGTCCATTGGCTTCTCAGTCACTAGAGGATTTTAGGGCAACCCGTTTAAAGGTGCTCTGTTTCAGTTCTCCCAAACCCCCTACAAAGCACAGAACTGCAGGCTCAGGAGCTGACATGGTAAAGGAGGGGGGGGTGTTGAAGAGGGCAGGAAGGACAGAAGCGGTACTGCCTGTTCTTGTAGTCTCCCACTCCTGGCCCAAGGGTGGGATGCCCTCACATTTAGATACTGGGATGGACGTGGCTGGCCACAGTGTGCTGTTAGACACCACCCAGATGATGGCCTGAGTGTGTGGGATCCTTGCCAAGCCTTCCACCTAGGAAAACCAGAAGAGACCGGGCTGCCAAATGGCATCAGGAAGGATGTGCCCGTCGTTGTCACCCCACCTTCAGTCTGACACCATCTGATGAGCTTCTCACCTCCTCCCCAGAGCGGCTCTCCCCCGCTCCATGTGAACGAGAGTTTATCCTTTATTGGCTTATTTATACCTAAAATCCACTCATAGGCACAGGGGTTCATTAGAAGAGGCTCAACTGCATTGGTTTCCTTAGGAAGATAAAAGCTTAACCACAACAGGCATTAAAACACTTTTTTGTGTGTAGGGTATCTTTTTTTTAATGTTTGTTTGTGTGTGTGAGAGAGAGAGAGAGAGAAAGAGAGAATCTGAAGCAGGCTCCAGGCTCCGAGCCGTCAGCAAAGAACCTGACGTGGGGCTCGGACCCACGAACCATGAGATCATGACCTGAGCTGAAGTCAGATGCTGAATCGACTGACAGCCCCAAAATATTCCGTACCTAGGTTCTCTTGTCGAGCATGCTATTATTTCCAACTCGTTTACTTTGCACAATGTGCTCTAAATCAACACCCACTCAGTGTCTTGCCGTGAACCCAGAAGCTGCTCTTTTCTTTCTTAGTAAAGGCTATATTTTAAAAACACTCAACATCCAAACCATACCATTAATTGATTACTTCACCTAGTCAATAAATGCTTATTGACTGCCTCCCAAGGGCCAGCTCCTCTGCTGGGTGCTAGTGATGTAACAGCGGTGAAAATAGATAACGCCCTCTTCTTTGATGGGGTTTACACTCTAGCAGGGCATCACATTAGTAAGTACAGAGACAATGACTACTGTGATCACTGGTGCTTATGGGAAGTACGTGACAAAGAGTGTTTAATGGTTTCATAGAGAAATTTGATCTGACGGATGAGGTTCCTGGACACATTGGGGAAGGAAGTGTGGTCCACACAGAAGTCAGATATGAAAGAAGTCACCCTGTGGTAGAAGAGAGCATGAAGCAAGGCCAATGGGGTTGGAAGGAGAGAACACGGGAGGAGGGTAAGATGGGGCTGGAAAGGGATCTCGGGAGCAAACCTCATAAACCAAACCATGTTAAGGGTTGTGGTTTTTCATTAATGATGGGAAGACTTCATTTCTTTTTCTTTGTTTTATTTATATATTTTGAGGGAAAGAGCGAGCGAGGGTGTGTGCATGTAAGCAGGGAAGGGGCAGAGAGAGAAAATCCCAAGCAGGCCTCACAGTGTCCATGCAGAGCCTGACTCGGGGCTCGAACTCCCGAACTGTTAGATCGTGATCTGAGCCCAGAACCATGAGATCATGACCTGAGCCCAAATCAAGAGTCAGACGCTTAACCAAGTGAGACACACAGGTGCCCCTAAAGTATTTCAGGCACAAAGAAACATAGATTTAGACTCCAAACAATCATGTTGGCCATGGCACGTTGTGGACAGACTGATGACAGGAATGGGGGTGGACGTCCAGGTGAGATGGAAGAGGAGAAAACCGTTTGGATGAACACACGTGGTAGATCAGAGAAACACTTTGGAGGAACTGGCAGAACTTGATGAGGGCGGTGAGGGAGGGTGACTCCCTGGTTGTGTCTTTGCGTGACCAGCTTCATACGCCACTCTGGAAACACACCAGGTTTGTAGGAGGAGGGGCTGTGAGTTCAGTTGGGACATGCTGATGGCGATAACTTTCAGATTCCCAAGAGATACCAGGTGAAGAGATACCAGAGAAGTCTGGGCTGAGAAAGGAAGTTGTGAGCGGCCTCTACTTACTCAGTGGGGATTCTAGCTGCCGAGGGAGGAAGAAAGGAAGAGAGACCAGGAGAAAAAGAGGGTATGGAACTGGGCCTCCAAAACTCCAGCACGGGGAAGGGGGGGCGGGCAAGGAAAGGGGATAACATGCCAAGGAGCAGCCATGGTGCCTGGAGAAACCCCGGGAGTCCAGAAGCTTGGAAGCCCAGTGGAGAATGGGTCAAGAGGGAGAATGTGGGTGAGCATTCCACTGGAAGGTCAGGTAAGGCCAGGGCTGGGCAAGGCCTGCTGGACTTGGACTTGGCAACACGGAGATCACTGTCCCTGAGGACCAATGACAGAAAAATCCAGATTGCAGTAGATCCAGATGGCAGTCAGAGAAGAGGAAATTATGACAGATAATTGAGATGATCCTTTGGAGAAGTCTGAACTTGCAGAGATGTGAGAGGTCAGAAGGCAGACGTGGCCCTGAGGCAAGGGATAGAGCAGAAGAGCTTAGAACAATTTCAAAGAGCCAGCAGCAGAAGGGCAAGGGCAGTAGAGAGGGAAGTCAGTCACAGCTCCTGGAAGGAGAGATCCCAGTGCCTGCTTAGGGGTTCATCTGGCCAGGCGGGGTGGTCAAAGCAGAGAGGAAGAAAGGAAGATGCTTATGTAGGCAGATTGACTTGCCATCATGAGGGTCTCCATTTTCCATGTAAAGTAGGAGGCAAAGGCATCCAAAAGGAGAGGGGGAATTGCAGATTTAAGGAGACTGTTGGTGACTGAAAATGGCAGTGGCAAGAGAAACCATGAACAAAGAGGCACAGGAGACCCAGCAGGACAAGGCCAACCGCCCGCCTGAGGGTGGGGATCCTGAAATCATGGCAGAACCAGCTTGCCCTGGGTGCCTCCCTTCTGCCTCCTTCCAAGGCCATGTCCGCTGGGTACCATTTCCGAAGACCGTCTCCTCCATTGCCCAGACCGATGTCTGACACTACCTCTTCCTTCCACAGACCGTGCTCTTCTGGACTTGTGAGAAATACCCGCACTTGAAGGACTGGCAGGCATTCGGCAAAGCCTTCCTGCGCCTCGTAAGGAAGCTGCACAAGTGTGTGAGCCAGCACTTTCTGAAGCACTATTTCGTGCGCAAGAGCAACCTCCTCCAATATGCTGGCTCGAGCGAGCTGGAAGCCGTGGCCCAGAAGCTGGCTCTCTTCCTGAAGAACCCCCAGATCAGCTTGCCCTGAGGCTGCCCCAGCCTGGGAGGCTATTGGATGCTTTATTCTGGCTTGACCTTGTTCTCTGTCTGATCCTGCCCAGGAGAGAAGCAACTTGCAGCACAGGAGGTGACATTGACCCCACTGTACCCCAGGTTGTCCGACCCAGCCTTCCCTGGAGCCGGCCAAGCATTTCAGCCCTCACTACCTACCTCTCTTGGGGACAGCTGTCATCAGGCTTCCCCCAAGCCATCAATTCTGAGGGATGACAGCACTGGCCGTATTCTCCCTTGCTCAGGCTCTGAGTGTCTGCAGGGGAGGATGGAGAGAGACCCCCCGGAAGGCCAGGCGTCAGCCTGCGGCCCAGGAGTGGTGCTCCAGCCCACCAACCGCGGGCTCATCTCAGAGCAGGGCTGTGAGCCTGTGGGACTCTACTGGTGCCCTCCCGAGCAGTGGGCACTGGCTCCACACACGAAGTGTTAGTCACTGGCGAGTAGCCAGTGCCTGCCTCCTGGACCGGCACCACCAACCCCGCTGGTTAAGTGATTGCGTCCGACGGGTGCCCACGCTGCACGGGCCTTCCTGCCCTCTGTTCTCCCGAACCCCACTTCGGGGCTTGGGGTTCCAGCTGCTTCGCCGGTGTTCTCAAAGTGGGGAGAGGGTGGCTTTGATGACCAGTGTCGGCCCGAGATGAAAGCACAGCTCTGTTTGCCGGCTTGCCCTGGCGACTCCCCCTTCCTTGCCCCCGGTGCCTGATATTCTTGGAATGGACTCAGAACAATGACCTCTGTGGAATGGCGTGGTTCATTCACCTCTCCATGCCTGCCTGTGCTCACCTCGTTCACTCACTCATTCGTGGATAAGTGTATGCTCATTAGGCACTGGGAGTATAGGCAAGAGCCACGTGGACAAAGGATGTGCCAGTTGGGGGACAGCACCTGAAGTCAGACAGGAAATGCACAATAGATGAACATGATCATTACAAATGGTAACAAGTGCCTGAAGGAAACAAACAGAACATTGAAATAGAGCCATAGAGGAGTTCCTCGAAGGATGAAAATGCAAACCGCTGAAGGGGAAGGGAAGGGGGGGTGGGCAGAGGCAGGCTTGGAGGGGCCCAAATGGGTCAGATCCCTGGGCCTTGTAAAGCTGGGAAAGAATTTGCATTTTATTCTAAAATCAAAGCTTGACGGTTGACCTTTCCCAAAGCAGTAGGGTATGGTGATCTGATTTGCATTTTTTTGCTTGTTTATTTGTTTATGACTTGCATTTTAAATGCCCATTCCGGCGCACAAAGGGGGCATGGGGTCCCGCACAAGAATTGAGGCATTGAAGGCCGGTATACCCGCCCATTCTGAATTTCACTGCAGTCCACCAGGCCACACGTCCCATGTAGCACAAAGGATGCTTGGGGAGGTCAGTGGTTTCTTGTACTTATGCTTTTCACCTCAACGGAATCCTTTATTACTGAGGACATTTTCCCCAAGGATATAACACTGAAATTTCTAAAAGCATGAACAACTGAATTTTTCATGGAAAAGTCATATTGGAAAATGAAATATTTTTGCAAAAATACTGTAACCAAATGATGGGTTCCCTGTACTATCACATAGCAAATCATGGCTTGGAACTGTTAGGAAAAAATCCTTTCAAGCATACGATGAGTTTATACTTTTTGAAAATGTGAAATCATGAGTAAACAAATGTTTTGTGGAGTTATCAAAACTTCTTCAAATTCCCATATCCTCGGGCCTTGGGAAGCATTTTTGAGAAGGTGACAGATAATAATGATTTTTTAAATGATGAAAACAGTTGAAGCAAGTTTTAATGTTTATTTTTATTTTTGAGAGAGAGAGAGAGAGAGTGTGTATGTGTGTGAGAGAGAGTGAGGGAGGGGCAGAGGGAGACACAGGATCTGAAGCAAGCTCAAGGGCTGAGCTGTCAGTACAGAGTCCGACACAGGGCTCGAACTCATGAACCACAAGAGCCGAAGTTGGATGCTTAACCAACTAAGCCATCCAGGTACCCTAAGTTGAGGCAAGTTTTAAACTAGCTGTACCAATGTCGAGAAGTGAAAGTTGGCTGGAGAGGAGCCGACATAGTCGTCTGATTCCAGTAGATTCTTCCCACCTCTCCCTATCTGTCTGTGGTCTTTGAAGGAAGCAGGGCTCTCTGTGGACTCCCGAGTGTTCCTCTAGTTGCCAACAGAGGGCAGTAGAGGACTGCATATGGAAAGAGCCTCTTTCCCACACATGCCCCCCAGAGCCCAGTAGGTGGCACTCTCCTCGACCAGTAACTTAAACCTGGCTTCTGGGAGACAGGAACCAGGGGCAGTGGCTTTCAGCTGAGGCTAAGTTATTGACCTTTCCTGCTATGTTGACCTTTCCTGCCATGTTGCTGAAGGCCCAGGCTTTAAAAGGGAGCCTGTGAGAGCGCTGTCCAGCCGTTCTGTTCATAGGGACAGAGTTCCTAGCTCTGAGAAGTCTGATACTACTGATATTCTGATATACTGATAGATTTATACACCTATACTGATAAGTCTTACATTATTCTGGTCAAATTTTTTAATTCTCCAAATGACTTGTTCCTTTCACGTCCACTCTGGGCACAGGACTGTTCATGTACATCCCACCACGAGTTCCATAGACCCGTCTTTTCTTCCGTCCCTCTTGCTAAGTAGAGGAAGTGTCTGTGGACTTCTCCACGTGCGACAGAGCGCTGCCAACCAGCCCTCTCCGGGACAGCTTTCCACTCACTGCCTGGGGCGTCCTCCGCCTCCTCTGCACCTGTCACCCTCCGCTTAGCCTCTGCTCACTGCCCAGTTTCCTGAGCTAACGTGTACGTGACCTTGCTTTTTTTTTTTCTTTTGGTGGTGGGAGTTGAAAGTATTTAAATAATAAAACAGATACCAGTATACTCACTATCTAGGTGAAGAACAGCATTGGGCCAGCACTTTAGAATTCTAGGTGCCCGTTCCATTCCCTAGCCCCCACCCTCTCCTATTTTATGTTAGCCATTCAGCCGTGTTTCTTTATAGTTTGACTACCTGTCATATTACATTGAACCTAAGCCCCTAACATTGTGAGGTGAATCATGATTTCATGTCTCAGAAACAGAAGGTACTTTAGTAATTCCAAGTCACCACTGATTATAAGATGCATCCTCATTTTTTAAAAAATGTTAATTTATTTTAGAGAGAGAATCCCAAGCACAGCACGGAGCCGGACGCAGGGCTTGAACTCAGGAACCATGAGATCATGACCTGAGCCGAAATCAAGAGTTGAAGCTTACCATGCTGAACCCCCTAGGCGCCCCTAAGCCCCCTCACTGTTTTAGAGAGATGGACATGTGAGAAAGTGTTGTAGAATCAACAAAATATGATGTGCTTGCATCTGCGTGTCTTTTTAGTTTTGCCTGTTTTCAAGTTTTATGTAAAAGGAACAGTCCCACACGAAGTCTTCTGGGATTGGCCCTTACCACAGCATGGACTGTCTGAGGCCCCTCCGTGTGGGCACAGGGGACAGTGGTGTGTTCCTTTTCGCCGTCGTGGAATATTCCACAGTGAACTCCGGCCACTGTACCTATTTACGTAACTGTAACTGCCCACCTGGGTTGTTTCTAGCTTTAGTGGTTTCAACTGTTTTTATACACATGTGCCTTCTGATGCACTCAGGTCTATTTTTTTATGTTTGTTTTTATTTTTGAGAGAGAGTGCGAATGAGGGAGGGGCAGAGAGAGAGAGGGAGACACAGAATCAGAAGCAGGCTCCAGGCTCTGAGCGGTCAGCACAGAGCCTGACACGGGGCTCGAACTCACCAACCGAGAGATCATGACCTGAGCAAAAGTTGGCACTTAACTGACTGAGCCACCCAGAGGTCCCTGGATGCAGGTCTTTTAAGGGTATATACTAAAAAGTGAAATCTCAGGGTCAAAGAATACACACACACACACACACACACACACACATTTAAGTTTGTGAAGTAATGTCAACATATTTTCTTAAATGACAGCACCAATCTAATTCTCCATGTTCGTGTTGGTGAACTTTCAGTGACTTTCTCCATTATAACGGAGCGCGTTTTGTGTCCTGGGTAAGAAATCCTTCCTGTTAAGGTCATGGACACGTGCTCCTATGTTGTTCTCTGAAATTTTACCGCTGTGCCTTTTTGCACCAAAGTTAGAAAACACTCTCTTTTCTTCTATCCAATTCTCATAAAATTAGAATACTCTCTTTGCTTGGAACTTTGATAAACACTCACCTAAAAAGCTGACTGGGCCTTGTGTTTTCTTTGGAGATTTGAAGCTATTAGTCTATTTTCTTTGAGGGGTAAATGAGACTTCCTACTTCTTCCACAGCTCCCTGCTAATTTGTGTTTTACTAAGAATTCACCCATTTCATATAAGTGTTCAAATTTACTGGCAAAATAATTGTTCGTAATACTTAATTATCTATCTAAAGTCTGATATATTTGTACTCCTTTCTTGATGAGACTTATCGAGTAATGGTTGTTTGTTCTGTTCATCTTTGTATGGTTTTCATTAATTTCTGCTCGTATCTTTCTTTCCCTCTACTTCCTGCAGGCTTATTCTGATGTTATTTTATTTTTTATAGAACTTCTTAAATACTTAGCTCAGAACTCCTCAGTGTGTCTTCTTTTTCTTTTTCTTTCTTAATTTTTTAAATCTTTATTTTTGAGAGAGAGAGCATGAGCAGGGGAGGGGCAGAGAGAGAGAGGGAGACACAGATTCTGAAGCAGGCTCCAGGCTCTGAGCTGTCAGCACAGAGCCTGACACGGGGCTTGAACTCATGAAAGTGAGTTCATGACCTGAGCTGAAGTCAGACGCTTAACCGACCGAGCCACCCAGACACCCCATGTGTCTTCTTTTCTAAG
Organism: Helogale parvula; assembly: GCA_004023845.1. NCBI lineage: Eukaryota > Metazoa > Chordata > Mammalia > Carnivora > Herpestidae > Helogale > Helogale parvula. Next base: position 35,298 of record PJEM01003384.1, read on the forward strand.
CATATAAATTTTTTTAATACCATCTTAGCAGCATTCCACATGATAAATTGCATGCAATGATAAATTGCATTTTTGTCTTCTTTTAGTTCTATTTATTTTCTGATTTCTACTGTGATTTTCTCATTTGACCCATGAGGTACTTCAACCTTTTTAAAAAGTATTTCCAAACATATTGGGTTTCCTAGTTATGTTTTCATTACTGGTTTCTAAACAGATCGCATCAGAGTCCAGGAAAGTGGTCTGGGGGCCCCCCATCCTTGGATGCTCACGGAGGCCAGCTTCTTTGCCCTGAGTTTCTACAGTGGTCAGTGCAGACAAGAGGCTGTTTGAGTGTCGATGCAAGGTGCAAGGAATGTCAGTCAGATGGTGTGCTGCTCAGAGTCTGTATCTATTTCAGATTTCTTTTTGGCTGCATTTTCCAGCATTTCCTGAGAGAGTTTTACAGTCTCCCATTACGAGCGTGGATTTTTCAATTTCTCCTTCCAGCATCGACAACTGGTGCTTGATAGACTTTCAGACGATATTATTAGGGTCTTGAGGGTTAGAACTTGTATGTCTTCCCAGTCAACTGAAGATGTCATCATTATAAGGCGAATTTTTTTCAACTATCGTAAACATTTGCGTGAACATTGCCTTTGTCTGATATTGACATTGGAACACTACCTCATTTGCCCTAGCATATCGTTTTCCATGTTTGCTTTACACCTGTTTGTATCATTACACTGTTGATAACTGTCTCTTGTAAATGGCTGAGTTTCTAAAAACAAATCCCACCTGACAATGGAGGCCTTTTGACTTTAACGTCTAATCCATTTACGTCTATCCTGACGACTAATACATTTGGATTGATTGCTACTCCTGTACCTTCCACGTGACCCATTTTCTGAACCTTTTCTGTCTTGCCTTTTTAAAACTTAGGAGCTTTTTTTTTTTTTCTATTTCTTTTTCCCCCCTTTACTAGTTTGTAAGGTCCATATGCTCTCTCTCTGTCCTTTTAATGGTTACCAAGGCTGTTTGTCCATATAGACTAATTCTAGGGGCTCAAGTCAAAAGGTAACCAATACCTTTATTCTCTCACTAAGGACTCGTGTCACCCCCCTTCCCACGTTATCTGCTACTGTGACCCTGGATTTGGAGTCTCGCCTATTTGTCACACCCCCCCCCACCACACACAGAGACTGTCTTACACCCCACCGTGTCCCTAGTGTGTGGCGCACAGCAGGCAGCAATGGCTTTGCGGGACACAAGCCAACGAAGCTGCCGGCGACACTGGCACAGGCTTCTCATTAAGGCCGATGATTTGGGTCTGGGCATTCGGTGGAACAAATGTGCCTGACTGCCTTACAGCTTCAGGTATCTTGACATGGGGTCTGATACCCCAGGGATTTCTGGTCTCCGTGTGCCACTCATAATCTGAGTCCCCTCCATTTTTCAAGTCCTGTCACTCTGCTCAAAGTCCTCCAATCACATCCCATCCCACTCATCCTAAAATCCAAAGGCCAGATGATCTGCAACTCCCAAGCTCCCTGAACCTACCTCCTCCCCCTTTCCTTCCTCACACCCGCCTACAGTCATACCTTGCTCTTCTAGAACACTCCAAGCATGACTCCACCTTGGGACTTTTACCTGTTTCTTCTGAAGACCTTCCCTAACTTTTTTTTTTTTTAAGAGAAAGCACGCGCACATGTGCAGGTGTGCATGCAAGTGGGTAGGAGAGAGGCAGAGAGAGAATCTTTAGCAGGCTCCAGGCTCACAGAACCCCAAGCAGGGCTCGATCTCACAACCCTGAAATCATGACCTGAGCTGAAATCAAGAGTTAGACACCCAATCAGCTGAGCCCCCCAGGGGCCCCCTTCCCTAACCCTTCTTATACAAACTAGTTACCATGGTCCCTACTCCCTCCTCAGCCCGTCCTGGTATGTTCAACTTCTTGTTCTGCTTTATTTCTCTCCATGGCACTAAACACCACCTGGACATTGTTTCTTTCCTTCCTGCTTTCTATCAGTATGTCTGTCAATATAGTCTATCTATCTGCCTATCTATCTGTCTATTATCTCCCACCAGAGTGAAATCTCTGTGAGAAAGGGATTTCGTCCATATTTTCAGGGTTATATCTTTACAACCCTGGGCACATAGAGTATGCCCAGTAAGTAAGGTATTGAATAAAAATATTTGCAGAACTCCTTCAGAAACTACCTATTCAGGTCTCAAGCTTCTTGGACTTTTACATGCTATTTTTTTCCTCTCCTTCAAAGTGATAGAATCATAGAGTTTTCTCACTTGAAGGGAAGGTAGAGATCTTTACATTTAGAATGTAGACACTTGCGGGTTCAGACAGGTTGACCTGTTGACGGCAGCTCACAAACTTAGGTAATTTGTAACTTAGAGTCTAAAATGTTTTTTTTCCTCGGAAGCCCCTGATGCTTCTAAAGTGCACACCTGAGCGATGCAGGAATTGAAATCCAAATCAGACTCTGGCCACACATTTTTGGTGATTCTACCTCATCTGTGGCCTGTGCTCTGACTTGCCTCCCTCACCCTCCACCCTGGTTCCACGGTCATGGTTGTCAGGACAACCTGCTTTTGTGGTCTCCCTCTCCCTTTCTCTTGTTGCTTCTTTTCTCTGAATTCAGAATATATTTGCAGGTTTAAAAGGCATGGGAATGTGGAAGAATTAGGGAAGGTGGCCCTAATCACCATGGAGGAGATCCGGTGATCAATTGGTGGCCTGTATGATCCTTCGTTGTATAGGTGAGAAGGAAAGGCTAGAAGAGGCCAGAGAATGATTTGCTCAGGTTTACAGTGTCCCCAGCTGAACCCTGGGCTTCCCTTCTCCAACCTGCCCCCACTCAGTAAATAGAGTCCTTGTCCGGCCATTGGCTTCGGCCATAGACCCACGTGTTATCGCGAAGCCTCTCCATCGCCCCACCCCTCCGGTCTGCCAGCTGCATCCCCAGCCTCTACACGGACTTCCTCACTAGCTTCCTTGTGCCCGCCTTGGCCACCCGCCCCGCCGCACGCCACCAAAGTCTTCCCCACCCAAGTGCCGGTCGTCTCTTTCACAGGCATGTCATAGTGTATTTCCCTGCTTCAACCCTTCCAGTAGCTTCCAGTTTCAGAAAAAACTCAAAACTCCCACTGTAACCCACATGGCCCATGTGACCTGCCTCCACCCTTCTCTCCAGCCTCGCCCCCCCACCTCTCGCCTTCACCCCCTTCCGGCCACAGGACGCACCTTCCCCGCCTTGCTTCGCGCACCGGCTCGCTCTGCCCCAGTTCGTCTTGTGCCGGTTCGTCCCTCTGTTCAGAACTCCCTTGGCCCACAGTTGACAGAGCCGCCTCCTCCCCGATCCGTCTAACAGATCGCACCCCTTCGCTCTGCACCCCCACCCTGCTTTCCTCTCCCCACAGCAGGCTTTCTGTTTCTTACTAGAATGTACGCTTCCCATGGGCGAGGGTAGTTCACTGCTGCAGCTTCCGCACCTAGAACAGCCCCTAGCGCGTAGCATGGGCTCAGCGAACGTTTGTTAAATGGACGCTCCGATGAAGGGATGAATGCACGAGTCCGCCCCACAGTATGCTCCGCTTCAGGGCAGGGCCTGGACTTGAACCCACGACCTCCGATGCTCAGGCCGGGCCCTTCCCCCTGTGAAGTAACATTCGGGAGGGTTGAGGAATTGGACTCTCGGCTGTATAGAGGGAGAGGTTGCCTCTGGGCTCCAGATGCCCTTCCTTCTAGGAAGGGCCTGGCTCCTCTCCCAGGGCAGAGCCCAGGGCGACGCGGCAGAATGTGGGCACACGCTCCTGCTGCGGAGCTACTGGCGCTGCATCCCGGCCTCCCTGGCCACCACCGAGGGGACACTGATGCATACTTGCTGGACACAGTGAGCTCAGCCAGCATCCAACCCAACACAGCCATTTTGTGGACTCTGGGAGCAGCGCACATGCACACACACACACACACACACACACACTTTGCATGGAAACAAAACTCATCAGAAAGGGCTTCAGGTCTCTCCCCCACACCTTCCTGCCAAGCATGGGGACAAATAGTAGTGCTCTTGGCAGAAGGTCTCTGTCCCATTCTCTTCGTCTCTGACTCTAGACCATTCCTTTCCTCTCCTTCAAACAGCATTATTTTTTGGCTCTGAGGCTTTCGTCTGTGAGCTTCTATCTTCTGTCTCCAGAATGTGTAACCTAGGAATTTGCTGGCGGGACCCAGCCCTTGAAGGCCAGACACAAAAGACGGAGTGAGCAGTGGCCCTGTGAACGACATGGTGAATGAACAAAAACACTTTCACGACATAATGCTCAATTCTTGAATATCATGTAAAATGTCACCTCCCTCTTCGGGCCCAGAGGGATATTAGGATATTAGGTGGAACACTCAGCCCAGACCTGAGAGACCAAGTGAGAAAGCCACCTGCCCTGACCTAAGGGTTTGGGGTCATTTGGTGGCCAGGGGAAAAAGATGCTGGGCTCTGAGCTCCAGTACTGCTGGCCATGTGACAGCCCTCAGGCCGGGCCCCTCATCCTGCCTTTTCCTCCCCTCTCCTACCTCCTTCCAAGGGATTCTTTTTTGCCCACAAGGTGAATTAAGGGACATTAGGAAAGTTCTCTGCCCTTGACTCTCTCCGTCCAGGGTCTGTCCAGAGGCTACCTTTAGTGACTTGTGGCCTTGGTGACTGGGACCTGGGCTCCTGAAGGAGTGAGGAGGAACAGAGGAGGCCTGGCGTGGGCGCCCCCTTCACCCTGCACGCAGAGGGAAGGTCCAGTGGGCCCGGTGGGAGAGAGGCAGGCGGCTATGGTGGGGCTTAGTGCTGTTCGGCTACAAAGCGGCAGGGGGCGCCCGCGGCTCCCCTCCTGTACACCCAGCAGCACCTCGCAATGCCACCTGCCCAGAGCCCTGACTGTGTTCTTGGGGTGCCCCGTCCGCTCACTTGATGCATGGAGAGGCCCTTATGACCCCTGCCCCGAGCTGACTGCGTGCCCTTCCCCGGGGCCCCCTCTTCTCTTACTGCGCCACGCGAATCCAGCCACCCCAGCCGAGGCACAGGTCCCTGAGCTGCAGGACGCCCAGCGCCTGCCCCACGAGGGCGGGGGGGTGGGGGGTGGGGGTAAGGGGGGGTAAGGCGCTGAGGAAAAGAAAAGGCAGCCCTGCTCCTCTAGATTTTCCTCACAGACCAGCGGAGGGAAAAGGAGGGGCAAAGGAGAAGCCCAGAGGCTGTGGGGGGTTCAGAGGGAGGGGAATGCTCCAGAAAAGGGACTGCCCCCAAGGTGGGCTAATACTGCCTATGCCCCCAAGCACATTTTTGCGTGCTTTCTGCTGTATCTTATGTCATCCCGTCCACGACCCTTTGGTAGGCAGGCATCATAAGCCCATTTTGTTGACGAGCATCTGGTAGCTCAGAGAGAAAAAGAAGTTCCCTCAAGGTCACCCCACTGGATGTAGGCACTGCCATGTTTTACTGCATTTGTCCTAATGAATACCTCACCGTGCAGAGCATGGGAGAGGTGTGTGCAGACAGAACAGAGAGGCCTTCCAGATAGAAGCTTTGATCTTCTTGCCGACTCTGTAGTCAAATGAGTCCCCAGGAACTGGGGGGAGGGGGCTCAGCAGGGAATGACCCATATCCTCTGCCCTTGATGTGGTTCACTCCTCACATGGCTGTAGGTCATGATCATTGGGAGAAAGGGTAGGGGAGGAGCCCGTGGAATGGGAGAAAAAGCTGTCTCAGAATTTGCCCTGGGCCAACATTTTCTAGTTGCACCTTGGAATGTTGTAAAAAATCCTCAAAACTCACTTTTACAGGAGTTAATCATTCACTCTCACCTGAGGCCGGATGACCTTTGGCATGCGGTTGGGGTTTTATTTGCTTTTCTTCAAAGTCCTAGAGTTTGTAGCAGGACCAATGTCATTTGGGTGAGGGAGAGAGGAATTTGGGGTGCAGTGCAAGGCTTCATTTTCCTCCTGTCCCCCCACCTCCGGGGAGGCTGGAAGCATTTGAGAGGTTATGGATTCGGAACTCAAACAGGCTGATCGTCTCAGGCTGCGGCCTCTTGGGGTGCTGAATGAAGGAGACAAATGCCTGTCAGCAACAAAAAGGCAAATAAAATCCAAACCACCGCCCATCCTGCCCCCAATTCCTTGAGGACCTTGCTCTCATCCGGATGGCGGCTCCGTTCAACCCATGTCATTCTCTTTATTTCATGACCGCGGCCACCCTAAACGGCTGTGCACAGAGAGTTAAGGAGCTCTTCAAAATTAATATTCCAATTGCCTAAAAGTTAAGTGACCTCCTATAAGAATGAAGGCGGGCCAATTGGCTGTGTGACTTTGGGCAAGTCACCCAACCTCTCTGGGCCCCAGAGACCCTTTCTGTACTGAGGAGGAATGAATCCCAAGGCCCCTTCCAAGGTGGATGCTCTACAGTCTGTAATCATGGAGCCTGCGGTGAAAGAGGGGGGGGAGGATGAAAGACTACCCCTGCCCCACTGTTTTTGACCCACAGATAAGAAGGGTTTGTCAGGCCACGCCCACCTTGGACTTTCTGAGAGCTGGCTGCACATTCTCACCAGACATCCCCCAGGTCCTCTGGCATAAGATGCCCCAACCAGACAAGTGTCCCCTCCTGGCAGCCTAACCCCGCTGATAGCCCCTTTCTCCTCCTGCACCCAGGCTGGGAACCTCAGTATCACCTTTGAATCTCACTGTCCTTCAACCTCCACCGTCATCTGGTTGCTCAGATCTGAGGATTCTGGTTGTAAAGTGCTTTCTGTTTCTAGTCCCACAGCGACTGCCCGGTTCATGCCCTTGTCACCTCTCCCCTGGACTCTAGCTGCCGCCTCCAATGCCCCCACAGCCACCCTCCTGTCACTCCCCCTCCGATCCATACAGGGTCTGTCACACAAACCCATGGCTCTGGCCAACCCAACAAACAGCTGCCGTTCAGGGCCTTGATGACTTCCCTCCCACTGTGACATCCCCTACGTTTCAGCTGCATTTAATACACCACCCTAGCTGTTCCCCACGCCCTTCATGTTCATTCTGGAACACTCAAAGCTATACTACCTGCTAAGAACACCGCCTGTGGGACGCCTGGGTGGCTCAGTTGGTTGAGTGGCCTACTTCGGCTCAGATCATGATCTCGTGGTTCGTGGGTTCGAGCCTCACGTTGGGCTCTGTGCTGACAGCTCAGAGCCTGGAGCCTGTCTTTGGATTCTGTGTCTCCCTCTCTCTCTGACCCTCCCCTGCTCACACTGTCTCTCTCTTTCTCTCAAAAATAAATAAAACATTAAAAAAACAAAAATAAAGTTAAAAATGTGGCCTGTACATCAAGGCCCGTACAAATGTTTCTCCTTGAAACTTTCTAGGAGACCCCCTTTAAAAATTGAATTCTCATTTATTCAGTCAACAAACACTGAGGACCGCCTGGGTGGCTCAGTCATTTAGGCATCTGACTTCAGCTCAGATCACATCTCATGGTTTGTAGGTTTGATCCCCACGTTGGGCTCTGTGCTGACAGCTCAGAGCCTGGAGCCTGCTTCAGATTCTGTGTCTTCCTTTCTCTGCCCCTCCTCTGCTCGCACTTCCTCTCTCTCCCCTCTCTCTTTCTCTCATAAAAATAAACATTAAAAAATTAAAAACAGGGACAAATATTGAGCTCCAACTGTGTACCAGGTGCTGTCCCAGGGACTGCAAATTCAGTGGTGAGTGACATGGACGCATCCCCACACACAGGGACCTCACCCTTAAAGGCAACGGAACATACACAAACAAGGACATTGTAGATTCTGGTGGGTACGACCGAGGAGCTCTCGGGTCCGTTCACACTTGTTACAGTCCCCGCCTCGTTGTGATCAAACACAACCTTGTGAAGCCCTTGGAGAAAGAACCTGGGCCAGTAAGCTCTGTAACCTCCACGATGCCGAACACCGTGACTTCCGTGTGGTGGCTCCTCGGTATGCATCTGTGAGAGGAAGGAATGAGGGGACGGAGGAAGGCAGGCATGTATTTGGAAAACACTTTTTAAAAACTTTATTTTATTTTCGAGAGAGCGTAAGTTGAGGAGAGGCAGAGAGAAGGAGACAGAGGAAGAGGACATGAAGTGGGCTTGGCATTAACAGCAACAAGCCCAATGTGGAGCTTGAACTCACCAACAGTGAGATCATGACCTGAGCCAAAGTTAGACGCCCAACTGACTGAGCCTCCCAAGTGCCCTTGGAAAACATTTAAACAAACACTCCTGGCCAACAGTGGAGCACCTACTAATATCTCTACTTGTTACATTCAGAATTGAAGTAAAGGGAAATTCTTATCGTGTTGTGTCAATTTCGCGATCCCTAGAGATGACTTTCAGTTTGAGAAGCTCACTCCGGACAGGAGAGTCGGCGGAAGGCAGGGGAAGGGCGCTGCATGGACCTGGGATGTAGTTTCTGCTCAACCATCTAAAGACTGAGAGAATTTGAGCCCGTTTCTTAATCTCTCTGAGCCTTTCTTTCCTCATCTGTAGAACAAGGATCATAAAACCTGCCTCATGGAATTGGAAAACCAGATAAAACAGGTGTGTGAGAAATTGCTTCTTAAACTGAAATAAAGTATGCCATAACCATAAAATTGATTCAGAATGATCCCAGATCCTTGTCCTGGCTTTGTTTGGGGGACACTAAGGTAGGCTGTCTGTTCCCCAAAAGAGAAAGCTGCTAGATATTGAGATATTTTTAAATATTATTTCAAAACCTACCATTCTGGAAACTTCCACAGTAACCTTAGGCTGCCTGAAAAGGAGGCACATGGTTGTCTTCCCTGAGAAGCATGCCCTGATGCCTCATGCTCCCAGACCATATAAAATGAAGTCATTTCTTGCTTTGGCCATGACTTGTAGTGCCAGTATGTGAGATGGTGAGTCTCTACTCACCAAACATAGACTGCAAAGGCCCTGCAGACTTCTCCCGTAGCCTTCTGCTCCTTCCCAGCACGGTCTCAGACTCAGGGACATCTTCTGTGCCTTCCAAAATTCACTCATCCCCACAGCCCCCAGCCCGGATCTATTCCAGTGGGGTTGGCATGGTAGGGAATGACTCAGCCTCTGGATGTTGCCACCACAATCCAGCCTTTGGGGCTGAAGACCATTCCAACAAGATGTGATTTCAGTAGGGTCAGGTCTGCGTTGGTGACCCCTGGGAGATACGCTTGCCCCTTGCTTGCCCAGACTTTCCTGATGGGTTTCAGCGTTTTGGCGAAAGTTCCTACAGCACTTTGATCTGTTATTCCATTTAAAGATTAAGTCGCCTACAAATGCTTCTTGACCATCAAGGTCTACTCTGATGAAATGGGGATATAAGGAACTATTGGACACATCTACCCCTTCAGATATTTGTTAAATATTAACTGGATTGAAAGAAGGGGCACCTGGGTGGCTCTGTCGGTTTAGCGTCTGACTCTTGATTTTGGCTCAGGTCGTGATCGCAGAGTTGTGGGATCGAGCCCAGCATTAGGCTCTGCATGGAGTGTGGAGCCTGCTTAAGATTCTCTCTCTCTCTCTCTCTCTCTCTCTCCACCCCCTCCCTCTCTCCCACTCCCCCACTCCCTCTCTACCCCCAACTCGTACATGTATGCTCTCTCACTCTCTCTAAAAAAAAGAAAAAAAAAAGAAAAGGGGAGAGAGAAATATAGAACAATCTGCTATTAGCACATTTCTCCTTGGTGTCGTCTTGTCTTGGCATATCACTCACTCACCAGTCAGGACCTCAGTGACCATCTCCCCAGCTTCTGCGCCCCTCCTCTCTTAGCACACATGTGCTCTTCAGGGTGCAGCGGGGATGAGGAGAAGAGGGTCTCTCAGATACCTGTCTTCGAGTTGCAGGGAATCAGAGAAAATTAAATGGAATACTCTAGCAATCTGATCCTCGCTTCTCCACCTCCCCATTTACTTGGAACCGGGAAGAATGCCGCATCCTTAGGGAATTATGGAAGAAAGGATCACCACAAAAGGAAAAGAAGCCATGTGGAGACCAGGCATGGGGGTGGGGGGTGCAAGCACTGAGCCAGGGAAGAGCTCATCAGGACTCTGCTGACAGGGACTTTCCACGGAGGACCTGGACCTGTGGCTGGGCTTGATCCTCAGTACCTGTGAAGACATTCCCCCTCTCAGTGTCCGTTTCCCCACCTGTGAAATGTGACCAATGACATGCATCTCGTGTGGTTGTTGCTGAGAGAATTATGTGAAATATATCTGGAAGCAAAGGTCTAGTACAAATGCTAGTGACTGTCACCGGAGAGCTAACGCACACAGAAAACACACCTATTTTTAATTAATTAAATTTTTTTTTAGAGACAGTGTAAGTGAGAGAAGGGCAAAGGAAGAGAGAGAGAGAATCTTAAGAAGGTTCCACACTCAGCATGGAGTCTGATGGGGGGCTCAATCCCACAACCCTAGGATCATGCCCTGAGCTGAAAAAACCAAGAGTCTGTGCCACCCAGGTGCCCCCAAGACACACCCATTTTTAAACTTCATTTTAGAAATTGATATACAGTAAAAGTGACTGGTGTGTGTGTGTGTGTGTGTGTGTGTGTGCAGTTCTGCAAATTATAATACATGTACAGATTTGTGTAACCATCACTACAGTGAGAATATGGAAGAATATCGTTGCCCCATTCATTCCGCTGAAGGACATTTAGTCACAAAGTGCTATTATTTCCATATATTGCTGGATTTAATTCGCTAATATTTTGTTGAGGATTTTTGCATCTATGTTCAAGGAATGAAGAGATGAGGTTTTCTGTTGTCGTTGTGTGGCTTTGAAACCAGGATAATGCTGACCACTAAAATAGGCTGGGAGCGCTCCTCCTTCTTGAAATGTTTGTGAGAATTCACTAGTGAGTGAAACCACAGGGGCTTGGAGATTTCTCTTTAAAGGGTTTTTAACTATGAATTCAATGTCTTCAATCATTAGAAGATCCCTCAGATAGTTCTTTTCATCATGGCTGAATGGGCAATTTGTGATTTTCGAGAAGTTAATCCATTTCATCTAAACTGTCAGATTTGTATGTGTGGAGTTGGTCACAGTAATTCTCTAACTGCCACAGGCGCTAGCTCTCATTCTGGATATTGATGATTTGCATTTTCTCTCCTTTTTTATTCAAGGTTTATCAATCCTGTTGATCTTTTCAAAGAACCATCTTTCGATTTCATTGATGTCTCTATTTCTATTTATTATTTCATTGATATCTGTTCTTTTGTTATTTCCTTTTTTTTTTTTTTTGCTTGTTTTAGCTTGATTTTGCTTTTCTTGTTCTAGTTTCTTAAGGTATAAGCTTAGACGATTAAGCTGCTCCCTTTCTTCTTTTCTAAGATAAACCTTGCTTTCTTCTGAGCACAGCTTTAGGTACATCTTATAAATTTTGACATTTTATGTTTTTACTTTTACTGATTCAAAAGATGTTCTAATTTCCCTTGAGACTTTCTGACTAACTAAAGTGTTTTGTTTAATTTCCAAGTGTTTAGAGATTTCCCCAAATATATTTTATAACCATTAAGCCTAGGAAAGCCATTATTTTAGAAATGAAATCGTTTATGGAGCACCTTATGTGTGCAAAGCACTAGGATAGGTATTGTTTGGGGTGCAGGGCTGCATGAGATTTAGATCCAGCCTTTGAGGAACTCATTGTTCAGAAGGAAAACCAAGACATGTACACAAGTAAATGGGATGCATGGTGGTCAGTGATACAGACTTCTACGTGATGCAGAGAAGGGCTGTGATGGGGTTGGTCTCTTCCGGCCCAGGTGATCAAGGTCAAAGGTTTGAGCTGGGCTATGAAAATGGGTAGCATTTCCAGAGTGTAAGTCTCAGGGTAGCACCATGTTGGTAGAGGGAACTTTGCTTGGCAGTGGCAGTAGACTCTGCCCTTGGGTACTCTCCTACCATGCCCAGCTGAGCCTGACACACTTGGCCGCTTAATTCACACATCAGGGGACTGCCCTAATCAGACTGACAGGACTGAACTCTTCCAGAAGTTGAAGGCAGGTCTTAAAGCCTGTCGAGAAATGGGTAGTGTTTTCTGGGCCAACAGAAGGGGAGGGGGAGTGACGAAAATAAAGCTAACATAGAAAGAGTATTCTATTTTACTTCCCTCACACCCTACCTTCTCACATATATGGTCTGTCTTCCTGCTTTGTCAGAAACCGGGCTGAACTTGGAAGTTAAGGACTCCAGACCATAGAGCAATTCACTGGCAGACCCTGGAGCACTCACACTGCTGTGTTGTGGACGTGAGCTGAATCACCTCTGGGATTTGAGCCTCTCCAGCCTATGGAAGGAATGTGGGAGTCATTGAAGTCAAAGAGTGGAAAGGCAGGCGGTGGGAAAGAAATGTTTGCTTCTGTCCTGAGGGTTTGGGCTCCAGGAACAGAGGGGGATGTGTGAGGTAGAGATAGCTCCCATCCCCATGGAACACAGGAGAGATCAACCACAGAGAAAGAATCCCAGGGAACCCATAACCACGTCTTCTTCATTCTCCCTGGAGTGCTCGGTCATATTTCTCTGCCTTTCCCATTTTTCTTCACAGCCTGATTTACAGGGTCAGCTCTCAGCGCATAAGAAAACAGACAAAAAGCAATACCTGTGAGATTTTGGGATTTGCGTTTTTCTCATCGATTTACCTTGTGCTCACATATATTCATTTTTTCCTGAAGAATGATTGTACATGTGTTGGTGATTTAACAAGAAGGAAATATGTTTTAAGTCTCCTAGCAAAAATTAAAATAACTAGATTTGGTTTTATAGAAAACATTTTTAAGAAAATGGTTGATTTCTCATTGAATTTTGGGAGGGGGCACGTTACATAAGCTCTCTAGGGGGTCGCCACAATGTGGGGACGATAAGGCAGCAATCTTCGCAGCTCACACAGTGGGGCAGACATAGACCCCTTGATAGGGAGATGGACCACATGAAGAAATCAAAGACAGAGCCAATCTCCTTAAAGCTTTATGAAATCCCATCACGGCATTTCCAGATGATGCTCTGAAATTGGAACTAATCTTGGCACCTTACCATCTGGCCCCAAAGTGAAAGGTCTGTATGACCTGTTTTCTCATGCAAATAACTAGTGTGTTCTAAGGAGGAATATTTGATTTTTTTAAAATATAATTTATTGTCAAAGTGGCTTACATACAACACCCAGTGCTCATCTCAACAAGTGCCCTCCTCCATCCCCCATCCACCCTCAGTTTGAGTCTCTTGTGATTTGCCTCCCTCCCTCTCTGTTTGTAACTATTTTTTTTACCCCTTCCCTTCCCCCATGGTTTTCTGTTAAGTTTCTCAAGATCCGCATATGAGTGAAAACATGTGGTATCTTTCCTTCTCTGACTGACTTATTTCATTCAGCACAATACCTTCCAGATCTATCCTCATTGCTGCAAATGGCCAGATTTCATTCTTTCTCATTGCCATGTAGTACTCCATTGTATAGATAAACCACATCTTCTTGATCCATTTGTCAGTTGATGGACATTTAGGCTCTTTCCAGGATTTGGCTATTGTTGAAAGTGCTGCTATAAACATGGGGGTACATGTGCCTCTATGCATCAGCACTTCTGTATCCCTTGGGTAAATCCCCAGCAGTGCCACTGCTGGATCGTAGGAAGTTCTACTGATAGTTTTTTGAGGAGCCTCCACACTGTTTTCCAGAGCAGCTGCACAAGTTTACATTCCCACCAACAGTGTAGGGAGATGTCCATTTCTCCAAGTCCTCATCAGCATCTATAGTCTCCTGATTTGTTCATTTTAGCCATTTTGACCGGCATGAGGTGGTATCTCAGTGTGGTTTTGATTTGTATTTCCCTGATGAGTGGTGCTGAGCATTGTTTCATGTGTCTGTTGGCCATCTGGATGTCCTCTTTGGAGAAGTGTCTGTTCAAGTCTTCTGCCCATTGGGTTATCACTGGGTTATCTGTTTTTCAGGTGTGGAGTTTGGTGAGTTCCTTGTAGATTTTGGATACTAGCCTTTTATCTGAGATTTCATTTGCAACTATCTTTTCCCATTCCATTGGTTGCCTATTAGTTTTCTTGATTGTTTCCTTTGTAGTGCAGAAGCTTTTTATCTTGATGAGGTCCCAATAGTTCATTTTTGCTTTCATTTCCCTTGTCTTTGAGGATGTGTCGAGGAGGAAATTGCTGCGGTTGAGGTCAAGGAGGTTGTTTCCTACTTTCTCCTCTAGGGTTTTGATGGCTTCCTGTCTCACATTCAGGTCCTTCAGCCATTTTGAGTTTATTTTTGTGTATGGTGTAGGAAAGTGGTCTAGTTTCATTCTTCTACATGTTGCTGTCCAGTTCTCCCAGCACCACCTGTTAAAGAGGCTGTCTTTTTTTCATTGGATATTCTTTCCTGCTTTGTCAAAGATTAATTGGCCGTACATTTGTGGGTCCAATGCTGGGTTCCCTATTCTATTCCATTGGTCTATGTGTCTGTTTTTGTGCCAAAACCATACTGTCTTGATGATGACAGCTTTGTAGTAGAGGCTAAAGTCTGGGATTGTGATGCCTTCCATTTTGGTTTTCTTCTTCAATATTACTTTGGCTATTTGGGGTCTTTTGTGGTTTCATACAGATTTTAGGATTGTTTGTTCTAGCTTTGTTCTAGTGCTAGAAGCTTTTGATTGGGATTGCATTGAATGTGTAGATTGCTTTGGGCAGTATTGACATTTTAATAATATTTATTCTTCTGATCCATGAATACAGAATATTTTTCCATTTCTTTGGGTCTTCTTCAATTTCCTTCATAAGTTTTCTATAGTTTTCATCATACAGGTCTTTTACATTTTTGGTTAGGTTTATTCCTAGATATTTTATGGTTTTTGGTGCAATTGTGAATGGGATCAGTTTCTTGATTTCTCTTTCTGTTGCTTTATTATTGGTGTATAAAAATGCAACCAATTTCTGTACATTGATTTTGTACCCTGTGATTTTGTTGAATTCCTGGATCAGTTCCAGTAGGCTTCTGTTGTTAATTTTTTGAGGAACCTCCACACTGTTTTCCAGAGTGGCTGTACCAGTTTGCATTCCCACCAAAAGTGCAAGAGGGTTCCCATTTCTCTACATCTAAAGAGGAATAATTTTGAGGTAGAAGAAATGTATAGGGAGAATCAGATTCTGATGTATGCAAAAACAAAGCATCCTATGGGATTTTATATTTCTTACAGTGCTTTCTAGTTAGCGAAAGACTTTAACATGCCACATCTCTTTTGGATGACCAGAACTGCCCTCAGAAAGAAAGGCTGGGAAGGGATCAGTGGCCGTACAAATTGGAAAATGAAGACTCTAAGAGAGGAAAGAAACCCGGGGCTTATAGGGACTAGAGGTCACTCCACGTTTCTGTGTCCATTTCTAACTAAGGTCTCTATGGCCCAGGAGACTATGGTCAAGCTATTCAAAAGGGAGATGGAGCACTTTTGTACTGACTGATACAGTTCTCTAAAGCACCTACAAGCATTTGAGTAATGGTTTTAGGCTGATACTTCATTTGCTTTCATGATAAGAGAATGTGAGGTGTTACCAGAGTTATTTAAATAGCAACATGTGCCTGAACTCAAGATACCTAATGGAGAGGAAGGGAGAGGGAGAGGGAGTCGAGTGGGCAGCTGTGCAGGCTGTTCTGGGCTTCCTGGCTTGACCATTAACCAAATCTCCCCACTGCATGGTGCCTGTGGCTTGGTGGTGCCTTTTCAGGACGTAGCTTCATGCCCTGCATACTCAGCTGGGGACAGACATATGGGTGGATCTGGCCTGCACAGGATAGATGATGACCCATGTTAAGTGACCCCTGCTTCCATTCAGGCTTCTCAGGTGAAAGATTCACAGACATGGAGGGCTGTGTGTGTTGTGCACTTTGCCAGGAATCCCACGAAGAACCTAGGCAAGTCCTTTTCCCAAGGCTTCTATTCTCATTTCTCCTATCTTTCCTACCTAAACAATGGGCTCTGAGATGGATTTGGTGCTCTAGTGTCTTTTCTTTTGGTGAATTCCCAAGGCAGTTTCATTGCTACAGGAGAGCAGTGACAGACAAGCATCAAATGGGCAGCCTGTGCTCCTCAGGGAGGGCTCAGTGGGACCGACTTGAGCATCGTCAGATTAGCGCTGCTGCCACTGCCGCCGCAGTTGCTAATGCGCTACCCCCAGTCACTGTGACAACCAAAAACATCTGCCCACCCCCTCCCCCCTAGTCTGAAATGCCAGTATGGCTCTCACGTGAACGTCACTGCATCAGTCTGACTCATAACATTTTTGTCTAGAAATGTCTTACCTGGTGACAGTGGAGCTGACAAGCCGTGAATCACAGGTACAGGTTGGTCCACTGCTCCTCAAGCCGAGAATTGCTCTCATATTTGTAAAGGGTTGGGAGGAAGAAGAGGAGAGGAAGTGATTCTGCACGTGGTCCTGCCTAGTCTGTATTTGGTCTCTGGCCCTTTCCGGGTGACGTTCGTGACTCAACAAGCAATGACCAAGGACTGCTGGGTGCCGGTCATAATGGACAAGACACGCTTGTTGTCCTGAGGGAACAATAGTCATGTGTGGGAGAAAATAAATCACCATAACAGCAGGTGAAATTTTACAGCAATGGGCCCTACATGTATTGCTATGGATGCACAAAAGAGGGGTGCTCAGCTCAGCCTTGGGGACTTGGGGGGTGCAGACAAGGGGAGCCTGCCAAGGAGAGGTGGCAGGTGAAATTAATCTGGAAAGAGAAGTAGGTCTTAGCCAGGAGAGGCGTGTGGTGAGATGGGGGTGGGTAGATGGTGAGGTAGAAAGAACAGTTTAAGCAGAGAGACAGACAGGACAGGGAGATGGGGTACAAAGGCTATTAGTGGGACCCAAGGTAGGGAATATCAGGACCTGAAGCCAGAGAGGGCTGAGGGCTAGCTACGCCAAAGGACTTTGTGTCTCACAGCTAGATGTTTGGACTTTACCCAAGTTCAAGTGCTGGCCCCACCCATGAGTGGCTGGGTGGCCTTAAGCAAAGTGTTTAACCTTTCTCTGCCTCAGCCTTCTCATCTGTAACATAGTAGTTGAGAAGAGGACCTGTCCCAGAAGGTCGCTGCAAACACAGAATGACATAAACACACAAAGCACGCAGAACCATGCGGGCTCAGAATTCACACTCAGCAAACGTCGGTAATCGTTGCTGTCGGCGCCATTGCTTGTTCACCATCAGCAATAGGAAGGCGGTGAGAAGCTGTGAGCACCTGCTGTGTGTCCGTCTCTACCTGAAGCATTAGGAGTACTGTGGTCTTATTTGTCTCACGACATCCATTCGAGACCTAGACCTTGCAGAAATCCAGGCAAAAAGTGCTAAGACTGTGATGCCTGTTGCCAGTGTTGGGGAAATGGTAAGTGTCTATCCACTCTTAACTGAAGCCACTTTGGAGTCACCGCTGAGCCGAAGTACCTACATCTGAGAGCCCAGGTGGCCAGGAGGTCTGGAACAGCGGCCTGAAGAAGTTCATTATTCAGGAACCACATGCTTCCCTCTTTCTCCTAAAAGGGAAACATCAAGTCTGGCTTAAGTGTGAAGAAAAGCAGGGACGCCTGGGGGGCTCAGTCCCTTAAGCATCCGACTTTGACTCAGGTCACAATCTCACAGTTCATGGGTTCAAGCCCTGCATCGGGCTCTGTGCTGACAGCTCAGAGCCTGATGCCTGCTTCGGATTCTTCCGTGTCTCCCTCTCTCTCTCTGTCCCTCCCCCGCTCATTCTGTCTCTCAAAAATAAACATTAAGAGTGGAGAAAAGTAGTGGGCCTTCACCGGACCCAACTCATGCTTGATCTTGGGCAACTTTTCTGGGCGTCGGTAACCCTCTCAACTCAGGAAAACTCTGAAATTTCTTTGGGCTCATGCAGTCCTTCAGTGGGTCTATGTCTCCTCAGAGAACACCTCTCCTTGCACGTGGAGTCCAGTCTGGAGCAGAACAACCAGAGAGGCAGGGGTGGCGGGGAGGTCATCACCCATGATCCACCTGAGTTTCTTCACCCCAAACAGAACCCACACCATGGGGAGGGCTTGCACTGGATGGAAGAGAAGGAAAAGAAGTCCAAGCATATTATCTTGGATATTATTATGCCGTAATGAGAAAATGTTCCTGCGTTCTGAGGCTTTCTGGCTGAGCACACTCTGCTCCTCCAGGAGATGTGCTCTTATTTATTTTCCTTCCAGAATCCTCAGGCTGACACACAGAGACTCAGGTCTGTGGTCACTTCCTGACCCTCCGCCTATCTCCGGGCTGCCCTCCACTCCGTGGCCTGCCCCGTGGGCCCCAGGCCTTCTCACTGGACCGCCCCAGGTTCTTAGAGAACTCGCTCTGCACCGTTCTGCTCAAAGATGTCCATTTACTTCTTATAATCGCCCTAGGGTGTAGGGATTATGGTTGCTCTCATTTCACAATCAAGGAAGCTTAGCTTCCAGAGGTTAAACAACTTGCCCAGGGTGACACAGTAAGGGGCGGAGCCCAGATTGGGTCCAGCCATCTGATTCCATAACAACCCAGCTTTCAGGTCTGTGCCTTTCCTGTGTGGATCTATCTACACGCAGAATGAACTGGGGGCACCGTGATTCTTGGCATCCAAGCCAGAGGATGCCGTAGAGCCAGGGAGCACTGAGGATCAGCACTGACCTCGTTGGAAGCCTTAGGCCACAGTGGATAAAACTTTTCTTTCTCTCTAGAATGTTCCCAGAGCTTCCCGGGCAACCCCACAGTCTGAGTGTCTGAAATCTCGGCTGGAAGCCCAGCACCTCCAGAGCCATTCCAGGGATTCTCAGGGCATCCCAGACCAGTGTCGGTTTGAACAACTGAGCTGTGGGCATCCAAGTGCCAGACACCAGGTGCCCAGGCCAGCTGTTTGGGTGGGGCCAGCAGTGGGCCATCTTGACCCCTCCCCAGGAATACCCAGTTGACGTGTCTTGGAGTCTCTCAGGGTAGATCTCTGGGTCTGAGCCTTTCTACACATCAAAGGACAAATGTGTATCTCACTGATCACTACATTTGTGTTTATTTTGCTCACTAGTATATATGTATGTGTGTCGAGGCTTGTGTCCAAATATGGGTATGTTCCCATGAAAAACTGAAAGGCTGGCGGTACGGAGCTGTGTATCCACATGTGGGGGTGGGGCACACTCTCCTGGTGGCTCTCAACCCAGTTGTGGCTTGTAGCTACCTTGGCATCCCCCCTTGCTGCACTAAGGCAGTGTTCCAAGGTGGTCTGGGCCCTGTCTTGCATCAGGAGGCAGCTTAGTTCTTTGTGGACTTGATTTTGTTCCTGCAGGACAAGCAGCCCCTCCCCCTCCAGCTTTCCCGGCACTCTCACTGATTTCTACTCCTCTGTCCTGCTCTGCTCCAGCATGTGGATTGTCTTCCTCCCCCGCGATCAGAGGGAGCTGGCAAACATGTGGTATGGGGCAGTTTTTGAGCCAAAGAAAGGACAATACCCAAGGAGTCCTCAGAGCCAGGGCAGAACTGAGCCTGGATACTACTAGCCCTTTATCCAATATGCCATTTGCCACTATCTTTTCCCATTCTCTCAGTTGCCTATTAGTTTTTCTGATTATTTCCTTTGCAGTGCAGAAGCTTTTTATCTTGATGAGGTACCAATAGTTCATTTTTGTTCTTGATTCCCTTGCCTTTGGGGATATGTAGTGGCAAATGGCATATCGGATAAAGGGCTAGTATCCAAAATCTACAAGGAACTCACCAAACTCCACACCTGAAAAGCGAATAATCCAGTGAAGAAATGGGCAGAAGACCTGAATAGACACTTCTCCAAAGAGGACATCCAGATGGCCAACAGACACATGAAACGATGCTCAGCATCACTCATAATAAGGGAAATAGAAATCAAAACCACACTGAGATACCACCTCACACCGGTCAGAGTGGCTAAAATGAACAACTCAGGAGAGTATAGATGCTGGCGAGGGTGTGGAGAAACGGGCACCCTCATATGCTATTGGTGGGAATGTAAACTGGTGCAGTCGCTCTGGAAAACAGTATGGAGGTTCCTCAAAAAACTATCAATAGAACTCCCCTATGACCCAGCAATAGCACTGCTGGAAATGTACCCAGGGGATACAGAAGTGCTGATGCATAGGGGCACATGTACCCCCATGTTCATAGCCAAATCAACAATAGCCAAATCATGGAAAGAGCCTAAATGTCCATCACCTGATGAATGGATCAAGAAGATGTGGTTTATCTATACAATGGAATACTATATGGCAATGAGAAAGAATGAAATCTGGCCATTCATGGCAAAGTGGATGGACCTCGAGGGTGTCATGCTAAGTGAAATAAGTCAGGCAGAGAAGGACAGATACCATATGTTTGCACTCTTAAGTGTAACAGGAGAAACCCAACAGGGGACCATGGGAAAAGGAAAGGGGGGGGAAAAGAGTTAGGGAGAGGGAGGGAGGCAAATCATGAGAGACTCTTGAATACTGAAAACAAACTGAGGGCTGAAGGGGGAGGAGGAAAGGGAAAGGGGGTAAGAAGGTGTGATGGTCATGGAGGAGGGCACTTGTGGGGAAGAGCACTGGGTGTTATATGGAAACCAACTTGACAATGAACTATTTAAAAAAAAAAAGAACTAAATCCCTCCCTCTGTGAATTTCAGCCCCCCCCCCATCTGCATCTCCTTTTGAATCAAGCCTCTCTTCCCCTCAACCCCAGGTGGGCACAACTCCTGGGCGAGGGCCGCCCCACCCCAGTTGATGTGATTGGTTCACAGTGGGGAGGAGGAGAGTCACTCTCTGAACCACGTCTAGGTCTCTGGTGATTTCACTGGGGGACTGGAGGCCATTAAAACCCGTGGCTCCTTGGAGTCAGATGGAGAGGGAGACACGGGTTGCCTCGGTGCCTGTGGCCAGACCTGCTAGGGTGTGGCCAACTTCAGGACTGTCCTCTGGCCTCTTAGGGCTGGGACAGGGTGCCTCCAGGTGAGAGCTCTGTGGGGATGAAGAGAACAGAGAAAGCTCTGTGCTTAACCACCTGACTTCGTTTTTCGATCTGTAAAATGGGGATAAGGACAAACATGGCGAGAATTCAATGAGCTACTGTAGGCAAAGCATGTGGAACAGTAATGGCACAGAGGACACTCTTAGGAATTGTGATGAGACCACCCCCAAAGGTCAGTCAGTCTGGCCTTTTTCCAAGGTCTGCTGGAAGTGGGGTGGGACCGGAGTTCGGAGGGAGACTTGTCTTCTGTGGTGTCTAGGCTTGGAAGAAGGGAGGGACAGTGCCTTCACCCCTTGGAAAGGGTTCCCACCGACCAGGCATTATTGGCTGCGTCCAGGATGGTGATGGACCTGGCTCAGGGCTGGTGACAGATGCCAGCATGGTAAGAACCTGTTCTCCAAGGACAGGGCCCGCCTCTCCCTGCTTGTCTCTCTTCTTTGAAGTCTTTTCTTAAAGGTCAGTAGAACAGAGAGACCCCTCTAGAATTTGTCTCTGGTGATAAGGCCAGCCCGACATAGGCTCTAAAAATAAACCTTAATAAGATTTTGGGTAAACACTCTCCACCACAGTTCAGATCAAGATTTTTTTTTTCCATTCCTGAAGCATTGTGACCTATAGGGAGTCTGTTCCCGCAGAGGAAATGTCAAAGGCTTGCAGAATATGAGGTTGAATTTGGATAAGGCTCTGCTCTACTCCGGGGCCCAGCCTGGCCAGAAGGACCTGCAGTCTTAGTGTGAGAGGCCCCCTTCCAGTGCCGTCCATCTCCTGCAGTACCCTACCCCCCGTCTCCCCCCCCCCCCCCCCCCCCCCCCCCCCCCCCCCCGCCAGGAAACAACCCGATATCCTTGGAGTATTTCTGTACCCAGAGGCAGGCAGGGACGGCGACTTTTCCTAGTTACTGTTCCCTTTTCCCTCAACATGTGGCTCTCAGAAGTGGTGTCTGGGAGCTGCGAGCCTGACTAGCTTCTGGGCCTGGGGGCCACCCTAGACCGGGCACAGAAGGCAGTGCCTGGGGCCGAGGAATGCGCGGCAGGGGGCTGCAGGCTGCTCTTCTAGGCGGCAGACGCAGGCTGCCTGGGACCTGCCGGCCGAGGCCTGCTGCGGAGTGGTCTTTGAGCTCCTTCTCACTGCAAAGCGAGGAGGTCAGCGGGGTGCTGGGATCCAGGTCAAGGGCACTGGCCTTCCCCTGGGGAGGTCCAGACTGGTAGGCTGTAGGAGGTGGGGAGAGAAGGAGGTAGCGGGAGGGGAGAAAGGGTGTAATTGCGGGTGGAGGGGGGAGAGGGGGAGCCAGGAGTGGGGCCAGAAGAGTGAGAACAGCGGCCTCGCCTGCGCGGCCGCCCCCCTCCACGCATTCCGCCTGTCCCCCACCAGCGGGGGGGGGGGGCGCACGAGCGGTGAGAGGGGCTGGGATGGGAGGAGAAAATCGGTGTGGCCGGAGGACGGCGCCGGGGACCGAGGGACGGAGGAGTCAGCCGGGTTTTAACGACGCCCCGGCGGCGGGGGCGGGGTGAGGGGGGCGGGGCAGGGGCCGTGCAAGGCTCCCGCCAGTGGCGCACCCGCCACGCCGCACCGTTGCCTCCCTACCTACTGATGTGTTCTCCCGGCATTCTAGGAGACGGTGGCATGTTTCACCCTTTCCTTCCCGGAGTCGGGGGTGAGGCCGACTGCCTCCCCAGGAAGGAAAGAGTACGATCCGCTCGCCTCTGCCTCTGGTTCGGGTTAGAGGCGGGTGAAGGTGCATTCTCCCGTAATGAATGAATGAATGCAGGTAGCTGTCACTGCCGTCCCGGCTGGCCCCGGACAAAAGGCAGAGCCCGGGACACCCGCCGACAGATGGGAACTAATGACTGCAGTCTGGCTGGGCCACCTACTTGGCCTGCTGCTGAGGGACGGAGCGCACTTGCAGGGTCCCGTCCCCAGCCCCCAGCTTGCCTCCGGTTGTGGGACACCGGCGACCAGGCGCTTTTTAGGTTGCCTCCCTCTACCCTCAGATGTACCCCCAAATTAGCTTGTATTAGCCCCATTTTACAGATCCGAAAACTACAATTCAGAGAGGTTAAGTAACTTGCCTCCAATCCCACTTCCAGCAGCTGGAAAAGTTCAGAGTTGAACCCTGATCTCACTCCGACTCCAGCAATGTTTTCCTGTGCACCAGGCAGCCCCTCCTGATTCTCCTGTGTCCCGAATTTCCCAATACCCTCCTCACTCTCTCTCTCCTTATCCCATCCCCAACCTTGCCTGGAGGCCATCTCTACCTCACTCCTCCATTAGAAGGATCTGGAACTAGTTCACACTGAGGTTTCAGTGACAGATTACCAGCCCAGAGCGTTTTCCTTCTCTTCCCTCCCTGAGATTTGCCTTGGAAGTAGCATCTAAGCCTCAAGTAAAAGGACAGTTTCTTGAGGGAATGGGGTTGAAGTGACAGCCAGGAATGTGGAGCGGTATGGGGGTGGGGGTGGCAGCTGACCCTCCCTGCGCCCCCTGTAGCACCCTGGCAAGGCTCTTCCATCTGTGGGCAGGGCTGTAGGAGGCAGCTGGGAAAGAGTAACTGAACCTGAACTGTTGGCCTACCCCGTGCCTGCAGAGTGCTGCTGCGGTGAACTTCACACGTGTCACCCCCTGGCTCCTCACAACTACTAGGGACTTGGTTGTCACTCTCCCCATCTCACAGAGAAGGAAACGTGGGGCTTCAAGAGGAAAGAATTTGCCCAAGCAAGTGGTGCTAGTAAGTTGAGTTGGAATCCAAACCTGTTCACCCATTAAGTGCATTTTTATTTGGCTTCGTGCAGGGGTGTGGACGCATAATCATCGCTTCTGTTCCCAAGCAGGCGAAAAGGTATGAACCGTTTGTACCTTAAGGTGTCATTTATAGGACAGTCTGAGAGTCCCCTGTGGGGGCACTGTGGGTGAGGCAAAAACTCTTAAAACGGGGTGGATTCTACCTAGGGGCAGGTGGTGGAGAAGAGGAATGGAGGCCGGCAACCAAAGAAAACCTTCTGAAAAGATACCTCTGGACCACGCCTTTTCCTTCCCTCTCCCCAGTGCTAGTGCTCCCAGAAGCTGTGTGGCTTAGGGGAGGGGTGCACAGAGGCCTCAGATGCCGCCTCTTTAAATGTCCCTTGACTCCCCTGCCCTGGGCCTTCTATTTCTGGTATATTCAGGCAGCCTCAATGTACAGGTATTGTCTGTTTTCTGGTTTTTTGTTTTACTGCTTTCCCAGTTCAGCAGAGGATGCTTTTAAAACCTGCCTGACTTGAAGAACAAGGATTTAAAAAAAAATGTGGGAGCTTGAGGTAAAAATGAAAAAGAGATGAAACCCAAAGTATTTTCAAGGTGTCTTTCTCTGTGTTTCTGTTTCGCAGGTTTTAAAAGCAGAATTCAAGTGTAAAGCGGAGGGAGAATATCTCTGATGCAGCATTTACATAAGAAACACGTTCAGAAAAAGAGGCTGTGATTCTGAAGGTGTCCCTATTATATACCACACTAAAAACCTCCCTCGGACCGGAGGAGGTTTACATTAGTCCAGGAGGGGAGGAAGTAACATCGCCCTTTGCAAGTTGCAGATCTCTCCCTACACGGGACATTTTCCCCCAGGGGGTGGCCACCCGGTGTTCAGGAGCAGACAAAGCCTTCTTTGTTGTAAGGGCTCCACCTCCTCCAGCCCTCTGGGCGATTCCCTAGTTCCTCCTGTAACCATCCAACAAGTCCCGACTTTACATTGCACTTAGTGCGGACTCATGAGCCTTGAGCCTAGCTTTCAAGGAGGCCCTTGTTATAGTGGTTGTGCGTTTTGCTCTCGAAATGTATCCACAGGCCATTTAGCTGACTCAAGAAATCAAAGCCAGTGGGAATAACACAAGATCTCATGCACTTTTACAAGCCCATGTTATATATTTATGTATGTATGTGTCTATATTTTCTCCAACATCTGTCAAACATTTGCTTGCTAAAGTGCATAGGATGTCACATAAGAGCAATGGCAGATCCTGGTTACCTGTTGGCTGCAGACCAAACTTCCCTAAACTTGGTGGCCTAAACAGCAACCATTCTATTATGTGCTGTGATTTTGTAGATCAGGAACGAGGCAGGGCTCAGCTCGGGGATTCTCCTGCTCCAGCTAGTATCAACTGGGATCACTCAGTGGTATTCAGCTAGTGGTGGGCTGATCTAGAGGATCCAAAACAATTTTACTCGCAGATCTAGCATCTTGGCAGGGGTGGCTATAGGCTGGATTTGAGGGGTGTGTCTCTCTCCGTGTAGATCCACACAGTATCTCCACATAGTCTCTCCAGGCCGATGGCCAGTCTTCCGAACACAACAGATCAGGTGTCTGACATCAAGTGTTCATAAAGCCAAGATGGCCGGGACATACTGAAGGCCTTCCTTTGGGATCCAACGTTCCAAATTTCTTCCTCACCCTCTCCCCTTCCACCTCACCCGAACCCTGCCCCAGACACCCATTCTCTGTGCCCAGAACTGACACAATGCAGTCAAGTCATAGTGCAGCCCAGAAACACAGGGAGAGGAAATAGATTCCATCTCTCTGTGTCCATCTCTGACCCAGTGCCCAACAACAGCCAGTATCAGACTTCTTTTTCCAGGAATCCGCATAGACTTTCAAATCTGAGATTTGAAAGATACTGTAAAAGATCATCTAGTTCAACATCCTAATTTTACAGAGAAGTGGGGTGAGGAGATATCTAACAACCTGGGTCACAAGCCCCAACTGCAAAGGCAAGCCTCAAACCCAGGTGCTCGGATCCCAGATTCAAGAAGATATTTCCTGGGTGCCTACTAGGTTCACAGTGCAGCACTTAACACTGACAGAAGAGGGGCAGAGTTGAGGATTGTGCAGTCCTGAGTGTCCAAGGATTTACAATTCATCGGAGGGCCAGAGTTAGGAGATGCCGGTAGTATAAGAGAATAAGACTTGGGTGCCTGGGTGGCTCAATCTGACTTTGGCTCAGGTCATGATCTCGTAGTTCATGAGTTCAAGCTCCGCATTGGGCTCTGTGCTGACAGCTCGGAACTTGGAGCCTGCTAAAGATTGTGTGTCCCTCTCTCCCATGCTCTGTCTCTCTCTCTCAAAAATAAATAAACATTAAAAAAAGAAAAAAGACTTGCAGATAGCCTGCCATGAATATCTATTGAGGGATAAATCTCGTCTGGCAAGAGAGTTCAGGAAGTGATCTCTAAAGATTTGGGTTGATCCTGGCCTTTAACAATGGGTGGAACTTTCAACTTGTGACAGCATAGCAGGGGGGATTTCCAGCTAGAGCACCTCACAAGACAAAAGAGACAATAGTCAGCGATGAAGGTGAATGTCAGGGCAAGCAGTGAGGGAGTGGTTTTGCATTATCCCCCCTCTAGAACACAGCCACCCCAGAGAGTCTGCCTGCGGCCAGCCTGTGGTGGTTCAGTCAGGGGATGCTTTACGGTTCAGTCTCCTCCTGGAGCAGGATTAGCTTTCTGTTCTAGGCCAACTGTTCTTGACACTGATCTCCATGGATGCCTTTGAAATATCCCGATGCCTGGGTCCCACCCCAGAATGAAAAAGTTAGAGTCTCTGGGATGGGTCCCGGGTCTTGATTTTCTTTAAACCCCCAGGTGATTTTATTTATTTTTTTTTAGTGTTTATTTATTTTGATAGGGAGTGGGGAGGAGGGACAGAGAGAGAGGAGAGAGAGAATCTCAAGCAGGACCCATACAGGGCTCAGTCTCAAGAACTATGAGATTATGACATGAACCAAGATTGGGAGTTGGATGCTTAACCCACAGAGCCACGAGGCGCCCCTCCCCAGGCGATTTTAACGTTCTGGACCACCGTTTCTCAAATGCTAGTGCACATCAGAGTCACATGGAGGGCTTATCAAAACACAGATTACTGATTCCCACCCGTAGAGTTTCTGGTTTAGAAGCTGGAAAATTAGCATCTCTGACATGTTCCCACGGGATTCCCGTGTCACCAGTCCCTGGATCACACTTTGAGCACCACTGCTCCAGACTGTTGATCTAACCAGTTACACTTCGAATCTACCTCTTCAGAAATT
Source organism: Helogale parvula (assembly GCA_004023845.1). Taxonomy (NCBI): domain Eukaryota; kingdom Metazoa; phylum Chordata; class Mammalia; order Carnivora; family Herpestidae; genus Helogale; species Helogale parvula. The sequence goes on from PJEM01003384.1 coordinate 62,346, forward strand.
CTATCACTGAAAAAAGAACTCAGGTTACAGACTGTGTAGCCCAAAGCCCTGGTGTCACAAGTGTGGGCCATCCTGGGACCAGCAATGGCATTGCCTGGGAACTCGTTAGAAATGTAGAGCCTCAAGCCGCACGCCAGGCCCAAGGAGTCAGAGTCATTTGACAAGGTTGCCCAGCTGATTTGGGGTCACAGTAGTTGGACAAACTCTCCTCTCCAGTTAAGGGCTGAGCGGTAATTCCTCATGGACACCTGCGTCTTGACAGGTCACAGGATGAGCAGAGTCTTCAGGTGCAGCAGCTCTAATGGCTTACCTGAGTCGGGGCAGGGACACACTGGTCCCACAGGAGTCACCTAAGCTTCCTAATACATAAACCATGAACTGGAAAATAGTAGCTGGAGAACAAAATCCAAGTTTTTGTGTGTACGGTTTTTGGCTTTTTGTGTGTTTTTTTGGTGTGTTTTTTTGTTTTTGTTTTGTGGACTTTTGCAGTTTATTAAGCATTTTACCTTTGGCTGGTTCTGTATCAATTAAACAATGCTGAAATAGCCAACCCAAGCACAAGTCAAGGGAAACTTAATCACGTAACTGTCAGGAGTACACAGGAATTTAAATTTCTTTCCTTCATGCCTACCAGTGGATGGCCCCAGGCCATTTGCACAACATTTGGCCTTGTTCTAGATAGGATGAAGTTGCCATTTCGAATTCAGGTATTGATTAACTCTTTCACACTCTCTTGATACCCACTCAACACTAAATGCTCCCAACTCCCTAATAGTTTACTGCCTAAAGGGTTTTTCTTCCTCTTCACCGGGTAGAGAGTAAAGATTCATTCAGCAAAATCCATTTCTCCCAGTGGGTTTGGAATTTGCCTTCTTTTCAGGTGACTTGCTCTAAACCAGCTATGTCGATGCATTACCATTGACAAGTTAACGAAAATCTTCCTAACCCCTTCCAGTGTTCCAGACCTCTAGCCTTATCTCTTTGTCCAATTAGTTCAATTTAATCCTACTCAATGGAGGGGCAAAGCAGGGCTCAGGCAGCTGCCCTGCCTCATTTCCAGCGGGGTCCCCCTGTCACCTTGTGCCAATGTCTAGAGCTATAGGATGGTGCCAAACATGAAGTATGGCCTCTCACGGAAAAGAAAAAAATCACCCGGGTGGTCACTTCAGGTCTACTTAGTGGGGCAGTCACGCATTAAATGCCACAGTGGTGGGGTGCCTGCGTGGGTCAGTCAATTGGGCGACTGGCTATAGCGCAGGTCATGATCTCACAATTTGTGGGTTCAAGCCCCGCCTCGGACTCTGTGCTGACAGCTCAGAGCCTGGAGCCTGCCTCCTCCCCAGCTTGTGCTCTGCCTCCCTCACTCCCTCCCTCCCTCTCTCTTTCTCTCAAAAATAAACATTAAAAGTAAATAAATAAATGCCACATTGGCACGGCTCCAAGCAAGACAGTTCCTCATGGGAATTCTTGCTGTTGGCACAGGATGCTCTATTTTTCTATTCTATTTTATTTTCTTATTGTATTATTTATTTATACATTTATTTATTCTCTTGTGTTTTTCTCTATTTTTAACAAAAGAATACCATTATCTGGGGAGGAGAGAGACGTTCCAGCTCATCTGGAAGAAGAAAAGTCACATCAATGCCAATACAAGAATGAGGTCTCCTGCCAGAATGATCAGTTCTCTTATCAGTTATCCTAGGACTAGGCGCAGTGGCCAAAAGGATCCTAGTCTGGTCGATCAAGTTCTTGTAACTGGGTATCATCCGGTGGCAGGAAAGGAGCAGGTGAACTCTGCTGGGAAGGTTTCTTTGCTGTGCTCACAGGGGTGGGCAGCTTTGAGGAAGACAGTATACAAAAATGAGGGGCTGTGAGCTTGACCCATCAGGGAGGAATTCCCTGCATTGCAAAAAGAATCCGTCACAGGGGCCCAGGACTCAGAAGACCAGAGAGATGGAGCTCCTTTGAAGGAAGCCGGCTGGCTGGGTCTCTCTGGATGGCAGTACCCCCAGAGGTATTCCATCCACACTCTGTTTCTTGACCTTGTAGATCCAGAATCTGTCTGGAAATACAGAGTTGACAGGGCTCTGTGGTACTGACTACCACTAATCTAACTCATAAGGGTCCAAAGTATATCTTAGTTGCCAATGAGTTGGTTTACTGTGGGATCTCCTCTTTCCACTGTTAATTCATCAGATTTTACAAAGTGCCTGTTAAAGGCTCAAACTCACCGTCCTCAGGCTGCATACATTCTAGGGGTGGGGCGGGGGGAGATAGTAGATAAACAAATACATATACAGTATATCAGGTGGTAATATGTGCTATGGGAAAATTAAGGAGAAAGTGTTGGGGT
>PJEM01003384.1:64798-187545 GCA_004023845.1 Helogale parvula
GCGATTTCTGCAGGAGGGATATGCCTGGCAGAGTCACACAGCAAGTGCAAAACTGAGCATGTACTTCAGGGAACTGCAAGGAGGCCAGAGTACCTGCAGAGAAGTTGGGGGGGGGGGGCGGGGTGACATCAGAGAAACATCCAGGACCAGATCCCTGGCAGGCCTTCCCATCAGGATTTCAGCTTTTGCTCTAAGTGAGATTTTGAGCTGAAGAATGACATAATCTGATTTCCATTTTAATGGCATCCCTCTGGCTGGCTCAGTGGAAAATAGATGGAGGGGTGGGGGCGGGGAGGAGGCCAGGGAAGAAGCAAGGAGATTAGTTAAGATGCTTTTGTAACAGTGAGGCAGAAAATGAGAGTGGCTGGGACCAGAGGAGGCCCTGGCAACAGAAGCTGCGTGATCAGGGGTCAGATTTCAGGTACATTTTGCAGTAGAAGCTGCTGGGATTTGCTGATGGTTTGCTTGCAGTGTGTAAGAGGAAAGGCTAGAAGCAAGGGTGGTTCCCAGCTTTTGGGATGAGGAGCTGAAGGACGAAGTCTCCATGTGCTGTGAGCAGGAAGGAGGAACCTCGCAGATGTGCATTCCGTGTTGCTGGGGAAGAAGCAGGAGCCCAGTTTGGGAGGTGTTCATTTTGTCCTGCCCATTCATGCATCCGGAGAAACAGGCCATGGGATGCCTGAGTCCGGAACTCAGTGGAGAGATCCAGGCCGGAGATACAAATTTGGGAGTCACCTGTAGGTCGCATTTCAAATCCCGACAGCAGCTCAAACTACAGAAGCAAGAGTGTGCATGGAGGCCTGAGCTCAATCTGGTACCTAACCGGTAAAGGCAGTGAAATGAAGAACATTCTGGAAAAAAAAAAAGACTGATAACAAACAGCCAGAGATGAGGGAGGGGAAGAAGAGAGAACAGTGGCCGGAAGCCAATAAAGGGTGATCCCAGGGCGAAGTGACAGGCTGTGTCAGATGCTGCCAACGAACTGAGTAACATGGGAACAGACATCACTCCAGGAATCGGGAACCAGGAAGTCGAAGCTAACCTTGACAGTCACGGCTAACCTTGACAGCAGTAGTTTCAACAGAGAGGTGGGAACCCAAGTTGGAATGGATGGGTTTCAAGAGGGAAGGAAAGAGAGGAAGCGAGGCAGGGGTGGAGGGGTGAGGACAGAGATGTCAAGAGTTCTGCTGTCAAGGGAAACACAATTGAGTTAATGGCTGAGGAGGGATTGGGTCAAGGGAGCGTTTGTGGGTTTTGTTGTGTTTTGTTTGGTTCGAGGACAGAAAAATGTCAGAACAAGTTTGCTGATGAGGGGAACCGCTTTCGGAGTGATGTCCTCGGCTGGGGGAGAGGGGATAAGGTCAAGCGGGCAGAGGGGATAAGGGTGAGCACACAGATGGAGGATGGGCCTTAAATCTGAGCAAGGCAGTTCACCTACAGCAGCAGAAGGGAAACTGAAGTGTGCAACCTTAGTCGTGATGGTGGGAGTGGGGTTGTCTTGTTCTCAGTGGAGTCGATGGCAGGGCATCAGCCGAGACTGAGGAGCAACTAGGGGGAAGGGGAGGATGTTTGGGGAGGAAGAGGAGGCAGTGGTGTTGTCTAGGACAGCAAGACCGTCAGGGAGGTAGAGCAGTGGTTCCCAAAGTTGGTCCCAGGAGGGACCCATAGCACAAGGGTCATCTGAGAACTTGCCAGACATGCACATTCCCTGGCCCACTCCAACCCTCCTGTGTCAGGGCCTCGGGCACCACGACCAGCCTCCTGTGCTCTGGCAAACCAGAGCTTTTGTCCGAGAGGCCCTCATCTAAGGATAAATACATCGTATGTTTCCAGGCAGCAGGATGAGCCTGCTTGAGGTTAGTGGTCATAGAGCTTGAGTGAAGTCAGGCAGCGCGACTCATCCAAGCCCATTCTGATAATGCATCCCCCCTTCCAGCGATCCCACTGGGGATGGACAGAGCGCCCCCTTCTAGCTAATGTGGCAGGAGGAGTCTGAGGTGGGGTAGGAAAAGCTTCTAGCGAAGCTCCCCTCAGTCTTAACAGTGAACTCAGGGAAGACGTGATCTCTTTGTGCTTCTGGGCATTTTGGTGCAAGGATGTGGCTTCTTCTGATGAAGGAAACCAGCCTAGGGATGAGGCCACGGGGTGAGGAGGGCAGAGCAGGAAGCGAAGTAAGAGATTCCCGACAATGTAGTGCAGCCACTGGGACCAAGCCAGAGCTCCGCCGCCTCTGGACTTGCTGACGCAGAAGGTGACAGACTCACTCTGTCTCCCCATCCTCGCCTAGAAAACCACGCGGCTATAAAGGGCAAGGGAAGATCACACTTTTGAAAAATAGCTTCTTTACCGTTCTCCCAGTGTAGTTCCTGCTCTCGCATTTGTGTTCTGGGTCGAATTCTACACGTTGTGTTCATACACCATTTTCTGCAAAGCAAGCAACCGTGGCAGTAAAGGCAGGCACGGGTGCACCTGGGATGTCCTCAGAGCTCCCAACCTCAAGCAGTCTGCCCCCATGTGAATCCTTTGTCTAGGAGACCCACCGGCCTTGGACCTCACAGGCAAGAGTCCCTTGATGCTCAGCACGCCCAGAGCACTCTGCAGCTCAACTGGGCACCACGGGCCCAGAAAGTGGGCGCGAGAGAGCACCTTCCACAGCCTGGAGCTCGGCCGCTCCTGGCCCTGTTGAAATCTCTCACCTGTTTTTAAATCCTGTACCCCATTTCAAGTCTCCCCCTAGGGTTACCAATTTTATTCTGAGTGCCCCCTTCCTACACAAGCAGAACCACCCCTTGGACGGAGCAAACCTTCCTTCCTGGATGAAGCATGCACCCCCTCTTCACCCTCCATGTTGCTCCCCCCACCCGTTTGTTTCCCCAGTGGGGTGCTTTCACTTCCCTGCCCTTCCTCTTCCTTCTTCTTGCCAGTGAGTGCCTGTGGGGCCTTCCCCTGGACCATCTCATGTCCCTGGGATTCAGCAGAAAGACGAGTTTCTTTTACTTCCTTAGTTACCTTTGAGGCTCACTTTCAAAGCTCAGGTTAGCATTGGCCATTACCTTTGAGCCCAGCCCATGGATGCCATTGGACAAGCACTGTGGGTGCCCCAAGCATCAAAAGGAGCAGAACCCCTTGACCTATATAACTTAAAAAATTTTTTTTAGTGTTTATTTATTTTTGAGAGAGAGAGACAGAGCATGAGTGGGGGAAGGGCAGAAACAGAGATGGAGACGCAGAATCTGAAGCAGGCTCCAGGCTCTGAGCTGTCAGCACAGAGCCTGACGTGGGGCTTGAACTCAGGAGACTTCTTTGTTAGTGCTTCATGCTTGGTGCTGAGCATTGCTCTTTTGCCAGTGAGGAGCCTCTGGCCAAAGGAGGCATCAGAGAGACTTGGCACGTCTACTTGGGGAAAGAGACATTCCCCACCTGTGTGAGGCAGGGAGAGACCGGGTTGCATGCAGTACCCACAATAAGACAGTAATAGTGAAACAATAAAACAATCCACTAAAAACCCAGGGGACGCAGCCATTGCTTAGAGGGTGAGTGACCCACAGACCCTGGAGAGCTGGCACAAGGGACGTCAGACGCCTATCGTGACTAGGTCTCCCTGTACGTGTTTGCAAAGAGCCAGTCAGAACAGACTGGGGCAGGGCAGCACCTGGTTGCAAGAGCCAGCTCATCCCCTGAGCACTCCCAGGGAGCACTGGGTCTGCCTCAAGGGACCGGCTCGCTCTCCGACAGAACTGTGCGCTCAGGGGAACTGTGAATGGTAGGACTCTCTTGGCAAACTAGTCCAGGAACACAGGACTAGCTGCTTCACCTGTATGCCCTGTACTAGATCTTGGGCCTCAAAGAACAATGAGTGTCCCCTCAGAGATGAGCCTGGAGCATGGCACCAGTCCTTTTTCCTTGAACATTTGGTTGAACTGAAAGCCTAGACCAGGGATGGGCAAATGGTGTCTGTTGCAGATCTATGTCAACTGGGAAAGCAGCCACAGGTAATTAGGTAAACAAAGGACTGAGGTGATGATCTGATGAACCTTTATGATACGGATGTTGACATTCAAAACTTCCTATAATTATCCCAGGCCATGGGATATTCTTTTTATTTTATAAAAAGTGTAAAAGCTATTCTTAGCTTGTTGACTACACAGAAACAGGTGACAGGCCAGCTTTGGTGCACAGATTGTAGTTACTGACACCTGGTCTAACGTATCAAAAAAGACCCACTTCCAATAGGAGTAAGTCTAGCTCCTCCAATGGGCTGTTTAATCTCTTAATAACCACTGGGATGGGCAGGGCTTAATAGCTGGATCATTCCACTCCACCCTGGTGCGTGCATGTGTGCATGCACGTGCACACACACACTCACACACACACACACACACACACACACACACACACACACAGATCTATCCAACATGGCCACTGTTCTGGACACCAAGGTATGAGAGGGGGCAGTTTGCAGGCAGCCATGATGATTGCACATACACGTTTAGGGCTGCTGGTTCTCAGGATGAGTGAGATGTGTGGACTGTCAGTGACTTGAGCCTGATGTATCTTTCTGTCCCACTACCTTCATTCCAGCCCATATAGGTCAGGGTGGGAGACCATAACTAGTGGGAGACAGACTGGACAGCAAGACAATCAAAGTGGTCTGCGGTCAGGGCAAACATCCTATGGGACAAATGCCATAGGCTGAAACACCCACCTTCACTCTGCTGGCTCAGACCAGTGCCAGGTCTAGAAAAGGGGGCCTCCAGACCTCAGAGGACGCTCCTTCAAGGGAGTCAGTTGTAGAATGGGAATCAGTGTCAGGGTCTGCTGGAGCACATTTAAATCTCTCATTGCAGACATTGAATTCCCAGGGAAAGTTTCTCATGCTGAGTTGGAATTTGGCAGTGCTTTGTAGTGAAGTGACAAAGCTTCAGGTTTTTAGCAAAAAGCCCCAGGTTAGGTGACCCTGAGCAAGTCACCTAACCTCTTTGAATTTCCTCATCTGAGGGGACAAGAACAGTCACGTGGTGTGTACCCCACCGGGTGCAGGCTGTAGAAGTGCCACTGCTTTAGTGCATCTTCTCCGCTTTCGGTCTGCCTTTGGCCTTGACCAGACGTAAAGCACGACGCCCTCCCTAGGTCTAGCAGAGCCAGACTTTGCCCCTGGTTGTCAGCATCATCTTTGGGGAAGAACCGATGGGTTCCAAAGCATTAGATGCCCAGACATTTTGCAAGATGAGGACAAGTCTCGGTTTTCTTGCTGGCATCAGGCAGCGTGCAAGCAACCTCACTACAGAGCGATGCAAAATGAGATGAAATTCACATCATAGCCTAAGTTTCATAGCGTCATAGCCCTCAGTTTCCCAACGTATTTTGTGGACGTGTCACATCCAGGGACACTTTCTGACCTCTATGTTAGCTAGTGACGTATCCTTCTTGTATTTTTGTGTTTTCCAGGTGAACTCTCGCTGTCCTCAGAAGTTTGTTTGTGCCAGAGTCAGTTGAGCCTCTGGCGATCTAACTACGGGGCTCTGCCATGGGCCCCTTTTCCTACCCTTGAACCCAGTGGAGGCTCCACCCACTGTCTCCTGTTGGCTTCTCCTGGGGAGGACACGCCCCTCTGCCTGGCCACTCAATTGTGAGCCCAGGCGAGGTGGTTTTCTTTCTGGTGAAGGGGGCTGCCGCCTCATTTCCATGATTTCTTACCTGAGATGTGGTTTCTATTTTACTACTTACGTTTTAATAGCTGATTGCTTCAAATGGGCTATAGAATTATTTATTTTGCTCTGATGAATCTGTCTTCTGATCTAAAATATGAAATCCCTCTCTGGTTTCAGATTTACAGCCTGGCTGCTCTAGGTTCAGAAAGCTTTTCCATTAAAGGTCTCTCTCCTCTGCCAATATTTATTGCTAGAGTCACTGTTTGCCCAGAAGCTACTGTCTGCTGCATTTTCTGGGAAATGAAATTTATGTCTCCTGGCACTGATAGGGGTGACATCACTGAGGCACTGTTTACTTCACTGGGGGGCATAAGCTCTGAGTCTGTCTCCAATGGACAGCAGATGCAAGGGGATGGGGGAAAGGGTGGGTTTACATAAGCAAATGTGTCTACCTCTTCCTGTCCCTCCCTTCCATGCCCCATCCCACCCACCGCGTCTGTTGACAGTATCATTACATAGTTCATGGAATCTATTAAAATTGACTTCTCATCCTGAAATTGGTATTGAGTGACTGGGGTCAATAGCGGTGGAGTTAATGGGGGAAGACCAACTTTTGTGTGGAGGGTATCTGCTCCTAGGGCAGTAACCGTGCCTTCCCTTCGTAGCAAGTCAACCCTATCTAAACCAAGTGACACAGGCTTCGCCATCCTCTGTTGGCTGGCGAGCTAACTAGGGGACAGAGACTCCGAGTCTTGCTAATCCCTGGCAGGAGTGGGATTTGAACCTAACTCTTCTCTGTTTCCATGAGCCCCTGGTTTGGTTATGTGTGCTTGGTGAGGGGTGAGTGGAGCCCTCAGCCCCAGCTCCCCCCCCACCTGCCCTGCGCAAAATCCCCTCCAGGCCCCACATCAAGCTGGCCCCGAAGACAGAAAATGCCTGAGCAGCAGTTCGCTGAGTACACGTGGCCTCCGCCCACTCTCTCCTCTCTTTCCCTAGTTAGCCAGCCGTCTCCTACCACGTCATGTCTATTTTCTCCAGCGAGTTTTGGTGCCATCACCACTTCCTCACCCCCATGCGCTCCTCAGCCTGCTACATTCATCTCTCCTCCCCCTCTCCCCTTCACCCAAATTGACCACGGAGCTCCCAGCTGCCCAGCCCCATGGACAGCTTTGGGTCCGGGGCCGACTTCATGGGCATGGGAGGAAGACAGTGGCCCAGAGACCCATACTCTGAAGGGTCTCATGCTTGCTTTAGTGGTCCACTGTTGCTGTCTTGAAATTCTTAATATGCTGAACAGGGCATTCCAGAATCCCATTTCGTACTGGGCCCCACACATGACGCAGCTGATCCTGTCTTTTTTTTTTTTTTAAATAGTTTATTGTCAAATTGGTTACCATATAATACCCAGTGCTCTTCCCCACAAGTGCCCTCCTCCATCACCACCACCTCTTTTCCCCCTTCCCCCTTCCCCTTCAACTTTCAGTTTGTTTTCAGTATTCAATAGTCTCTCAAGTTTTCCGTCCCTCTCTGTCTTTTAAAAACGTTATTTGTGCATCAGACATCATCCATTGTCCACCCAACATACATTCTCTCTCTGTTCCTTCCATAGAATCCTTTTCTTTTCAGTCACCATGGGAGACCCCTTGAGTTTAGGGAGAGGCTGTTCCTCAGCCACGGGGAATGAATCTGATTAACACAGTGATGGAATCTTAAGACTTTGGGTCCCGAATTGATCTAAAGGTGACTGCATGACCTAGAGCGGAAAGAGAGAAAAGTAAAAGCTTGTTCTGGGAAAGCTTTGGTGTTCCTGAGAAAAAATGGACAGACTCAGCTGGCCTGCTTTACTCTTTTGCACATCCTCCCTCCTTCTGGTGTGGATGTGGACACGATCGCTGAAGACTGCTGAAGACGCAGCAGCCATCTTGTGGTAGGAAGAGAGAAACCCTATGTTGCCCATGGTAGAGAAAAAGAAAGGCACTGGGTCATTGTGGAGGGACTGCACCTTGAAATTTCCTACGGTGCAGTGAACAAACAACAGTGACATCAAAACCCTTATTTTTTAAGCCATTGCTGTGATTTTTTTATTTATTGCAAATTTACTGTTTTGTAACTGCAATGACTTCTCAGCATAATCTGACACCATGTTGTCTTTTCCCTCCACTTAAAACATTCTTCCCTTGGTATTCATGATACCATGTCAGTGGATTTTTCCTATCACTTCTTATATTCTTCTCCTTAGCTCAGCCCTCGATGGTGGGGCTTGGCAGGACTTTGTGGTTCATTCTTTAATACATTGCCAACGATTTGCTGGATACTGCTGTGAGTCCAGCTTTATACTAAGCATGGCAGGGGCAGCCCTGAAGATAGACAAAGCCCCCTGCTCTCATGGAGCTTACACTGGAGTCCTGGGCACTGCCCCAACCACTCCTCTCATGCAACCTCATTCCTTGCCTCAGTTTCCCCACGTGCCGCTGGCTCATTTTCATGCAGGATTTCATAGCAGCTTACCTGATTTAACAACAGTCAACAGATCCTCCTAGAAAAGCAAGCGACAAGAGACTGAACTGCTCCTTGGGTGAGTCAGTCATGAAATAATCTCTACTCTGTATTTCCAGCCAAGATAGAGAAGACACAGAGGAGTTGGCCACCTTTTCTCCTACCTAAGCTCTAACTTAATTTTTCTGCCACACTCACACATGTTAGAAGATTCTAAAGTAGCAAAATTCCCCTAAAAGAACCCTGCCATCTATGGGGATTCTCTGTTTGCTTTTTTAAAATTTCTTTTTCTCTTTAAATGTTTAACTGAAGTGCAGTTGAGTGGGGATTTTCTTTTTATTTCCTATAAAAGGTACTGAAAGTTCCCATCAGGTTTAACAGTTCCTGCACTGTTATAACTGCCAGACCCTCATTCACACACACTCTGTGGCAGAAAACAGTAAGAGAGGAAGTAGGAAGTGAAAATGTGCCAAATTCCCCCAGGCCACTTGTGAAGGGAGACGGCCTTTTAAAAAAATGTGCTTCATTTGGAAATAGTTTAAAATGAAAAAGCTTCAAATAAAATGACAACCCATGAATTCCATGTATGGAAATGTTAGGGGATTTGACCTAATGATATAATTCAAATGACAGAAAATAACTGATCCATAGATATGCTTATTATTTGTTGATGATAACAAAAAAGTGGGACAAACTTTTCTCACTGTTATCTGTATAGATCACTATATTTTTAAAAATGTTTATTTATATTTGGGAGGGAGAGACAGAAACAGAACATGAGTGGAGGAGGGGCAAAGAGAGAGGGAGACAGAATCTGAAGCAGGCCCCAGGCTCTGAGCCATCAGTACAGAGCTCAATGCGGGGCCCAAACCCATGAGCCACGAGATCATGACTTGAGTCGAAGTCAGATGCTTAACTGACTGAGCCACCCATGTACCCCTAGTTCTCTACATTTTTACAATGAAGGAGAAACACTACATGATCATGTCATTAGATGCTTAAAAAGCACCTCTTTTCAAACTTAATGGTCATTCCTAATAAATATTTTTAGTAAGCCAGGAAAAAAGGAAAGCTTTTAATTTATAAAGGGTATACAAAAAACCCCATAACACATTGTATTGATCAAGGAAACAGAATAAGTCTTGCCATCAGAGTTTGGTAAAACTACAGATCCTCAAAGCAGTGACTACAGGTAGGTGAGTGATGAACTTGACTGAGGTGCAAAGGTTCAGAGCATGCCAAAATACTCAGTAATCAATACACTAAGGGATCTCTGAATGCAACATTTTGAAAAATTGACATAAAAACTCTTTGAAAAATGAAATATATAAAACTTACATGTGTTAAATATAGATAGGATCAGGTTTTTTCCCGATTTTTTTCTTTTTGCCTCCATCTCTAATATGGCTCTTTCACATTCATTAAAATATTCTTTCTCTTGATTGCTGAACTTTCTGGTACCTCTCTAAACTTTATGACGAAGACAAGTGCCTCACCTCATCCTGAGATGGGATGGAAATGAACTTCCCAGTGGCCCCCTGTGGGGGTTTGTGCAGGGCAGTGACCCATCAGCAGAGCCTTGGTGGTCTTTGTCCTAGCTTCCCTTCCTCCCGTACCGCCTCACCCTTCAATCTAACATCTGAAGGGGGTCTAGAGTAAGAGTTTATTTTCCACAAACATTTAATGGGTGCCATCCATGTGTCAGCACTAGAAGAACAATGGTCTACACATTCCCAGCCTCGTGGAGCTCACGTTGGGTGATGGAGAACAATGATTAAACAAGCAGTAACAATAAAGTATAGTTTGTGTCATGGTGGGGCAGGGGGGTGGTTATGAGAGCCCCAGGCAGGGCTCTGGGCTCAGTTCACCAAGTGGGAGGACACAAGGTGCAATCCCCACCCTGAAGCCTGATTAGGAGCCAAGAGGCAGGAGGGGCTAAGGAGAGGGGTGAGGCTCTCAGAGATGATTGTTTGTGAAAAGGCTTATATTTGAGGGGCCCCTGAGCAGCTCAGTCAATTAAGCATCAGACTACTGATTTCGGTTCATGTTATCATCTCACTATCATGAGTCCTGAGCTGGGCTCTGCGCTGGGCTTGGGACCTGCTTAAGATTCTCCCTTTCCCTCTGCTCCTCTCCCCCTCTCCCACACTTGTGCCTGCTCTCTCTCTCTCAAAATAAACATAATAAAATAAAGGTAATTTCTTAAATGACTTATTTGAGAATATGACAGAATCACAGTAAGGCTGCCACCCCCAGGAGAGGAGTGTGGCGTAGAGAGTAGAATAGAGAGGGAGACACAGGGCGGGTTGTAAAGGACTTTGTAAACCGCACAGAAGAGTTTGAAATGAATCCCCGAGAGCAATGAGAAGATTTTGAAGCAGGAGCAATGAGGAGACTTTGCCGGGATTGAGTTCATGATTCAGAATGAGCATTCCAGCTGGCTATGAAGAACGCAAGAAGGTAAAGCTACATGCAGAACACCAGTTAGGAGGCTTCTAGGGTAGCTGCTATGGACTGAATGTTTGTGTCCCCCCCACATTCATATGTTGAAACCCATCCGCTAATGTGATGGTATTTAGAGGTGGACCTCTGGGAAGTGATTAATCATAAGGTGGAGACCTCATTTATAAGATTAGTGCCTCATAAAGGAGGCCCAGAGAGCTCCCTAATCCCTTCTCCCATATTAGCATGCAATGAAAAGGGATCCACCTGCCAGGAGGCAGGCTCTCACCAAGACGGTATCTGTTGGCACCTTGATCCGGGACTTTCTAGACTCCAGAACGGTGAGAAAAAATTTCTGTTGTTTACCAGCCAGTGAGTCTGTGGTATTTTTTTAAATAAGCAGCTCACATGGGTTAAGTTAGTAATCTAGGGGAGAAGTGTTGGTGGTCTGATTAGGGTGGGGGTGGGGGTGGTGGTGATATATTTGCAAGATGTTGAGTCGGTATGATCAAGGGGACTTGGTGATTGATCAGATGTGAGGGGTGATGGAGAAGAAAGAATCAAGGATAACCCAGGTTTGTGACTTGTGCAATTGAATTTTTTAAATACGTCAGTCTTACTACCTAGCAACCTTGATGAACTTTCTTTGATGAACGTTTCCTTGATGAACTGATCCTGATGAACAGTTCTAAAATTAGCTGTAGATTTTCTAGGTAGATAGTTAACTGACTGCATGTGGTTAAGAGTGGTCTCATTCCTCACCTTCCTGTATTTGATATGGTGGCTGTCAGAGTTCAGTCAGGAAAAGAGAACCTACTCTTGGAATTTCAAACAAAGAGATTTAATAGAGGGGATTGGGTGTCCACAGGCCTGTTGGGAAAGTGGGATTAGTGGAAGTCAGTATAAGCTGTTAGCTTTTAGGTTCACCAACAATTAAAAAGGTGTCGTTGCTGTCCAGGTCAGGAAACTGCAGAAAACTTCCACTGATGATCACGGCAGTCCTATCGCAGTGAAGGGGGTAGCTGATAGGTCTCTTGAGGACTTTGTAAATCTTTGTTTCTGCCAAAGCCCAAGCACTGAGAAGCTGCTACCAAAGAGAGAATAACACAGCTTGCTTCCCAGGCCCTTCCATCCCCACATCTTAAGCAAGTGCATCTCTTTGGCTGACTGCTAATGGTGTTCAGAGTCCTGGACATAAAGGAGCATGGGCTGAGTGGTCCCCAGGCTTCCGGCCCCTGTAATAAACGGCACGGGTGGCAGAAATAAAAGCTGGTTGCCAAGAGAAACCATTAAAAGAAAAAATAACCAGCACAATTTTGCCTTAATTTGCTAGCCTATCCTTCTGTAGGGAAGGCACCCGAAAACACTTCCAAAATGAGCTGGGCTCTCCGAGTCCTTCACCCACTATTCTTCTCCGCGTACCCTGTATCCTAGAAGATGCACAAAATGACTTGCAGTTTTCCAAACATATTTTCCATGCCTTTCACCTGTCCTACCGCTCAGAAGTTACCTTTCCTCTGCCTGGGAAGACCCTCCCTGTGCCTCCACCACTTAAGGCCCATCTTGTCCCATACATGCATCAGCCAGGACTGGCCCGGACCTCTCAGAACTTCCTCCACCCCTGGTTCAGGGCCCTATTATGGCCACTTGTCCCCATGAATTTCAGTGTTCAGTCAAGGGAGCTGTCTCTTCCAATAGACCTAAGTATCGCTAGGTGAGAGACCAAGCTTTATTTCATGTTTATGTCCCAAAGCCTTACTACAGTGCTTGGAACACATTGAAGATTTATTGAATGTATGAGGGCCTGTGTCTACAAGGTTGCTCGGGGTAGCGCCTGAGGTTGAATGAGAAGCAGACACCTTCAGATATAGGCATGCCCCTTATTTCTAACGAGGGGTTTAAACAGTGTCAGGATTTAGAAGGCCAAAAATTGTTTATAAATTGCTTGTTAATGCTAGCTCCAAGTTCTAAATTTTGTATTTCCTATTTATGTTGACTTTTTCCTGGTCTTTTCCAAGCTTTTACCATCTGTCCTTGCTTCCGAAATTTATAGTGCTGTTTTCCATTTAAGTGTAATTCCCATGCCACATTCTGGTTGCCCCCATCACATAGAATTAATGCAATGAGGTTTAAACTTCTGGGGGAATATGGGTCATTACACGTTGCTGACGGCCATCCTCACAGTGACATTGCAGCAGGGACAGAGAATATCTTAATAAATTATTACCTATACAAAATCAGCGAGCTCTTGGGTTTGACATGTCCTTAGAGAGCCAATCCTTTTGTAACATGGAAATGGAGATGGAGAATTTCCCATGATTCCTTAGAACTATGAAAACTTGGTTAGCAAGTTCATCCCTTCCTTCTGCAGGTGGGTATCGCTGGACCTCTGAAACGTTCCAGGACCCAGGATAGTACTGCATGCAAACTAGGCAATTAACCAAATGGGTGTCCTATTTTTTAAATCTTCAAAGCCGATACTATGTGTGGTTCCCTAAAGGACATGTGCCCAAGGTAACCGGGAAAATCTTTGTTTTTCTTTGTAGCAGACATAGCATATTGGTTGACTCAGCATTCATTTCTAACCCCATTTCTCTGGTGCACTTGGTTTCTAAAGTCCAGGGAAGCTAAGTACTTTCTCAGCTTCTCTGCTTTGGAAGTGACCAGGTGACAGTTTGAAAGTAAGGGAGATGTAGGAGGAAGCCTGCAGGAGTTTTCTGTGAACACTTTGCTTTCTTAACAGAAGGGACAAAGGAGGCAGATGTTTTCCTTGCTCCCTTTTCTGTGTAGAGGGTGGTGTGGGCTGCACCTACACCAGCCTGCTTATCCTGGGAGGGAAAGGCCAAAGGGATGTCAGAGATGTTGGCAGAAATTGTGGAACCGCCAGACCATCACCAGTACCATCTACCTCCTGGCTTCTTGCTATTCGAGAGCAACAAACCCTTCTTTGTGTAAGCCACTGACTTTCTATTCCTTGCATCTAAGAGCTTTTCTAGTATTTACTCTATACTAACTGCAGAACCCAGCGAAACAAGAAGGACGGGTCTGACGGATGTGGACGTTGCCATTAACGTACTTTATAAGCTTAGTTTTATAAGATGTTCTGATCACCACGTTAAAAAAAAAAAGGTTGTTTCAACGAATATATAAAATTTGAAAACAAGGGAAACCAAAAGCAGTTGCTGTCTTATCTCGGCCTCATCATTTGACCTATGTTTAACTTTTGTTTTAGCCTCCTGGTATTGAGAGGATCCTCATTTCCACAGGTGAGTGGTTGCAAATAGACAAAACGATGTACCGAAGAACAGTCCAGATTCTGGAGGTGAGTTCTGTGAGTTCAAACCCTGGGACTATCACTTGCTGGCTGAATGCCTCTGTTTTTGTGTCTTCATTTGCAAAATGGGCACATCAGCGGGGACATACCTGAGAAAGATGGTGGGTGGCTTACATGCATCCATGCCCGTGAGGCTCTAGAATAATGCAGAACACGTCATGACAACTGTTAGCAACGATGAGAGGTCCAGTGATGCCCCAGCCTCTCCATTGCTTGTCTCTATCAGATACTTACTCAGAAATTTAAAATAGACAAGTTTATTTTGCCTGAAACATTGAATACAACCCTCAGGTTTAATGTCTTTGCTGATCAATCATCTGGGATTATCCTAGAAGCTTCACTTTGCCAAGGTAAATTTATTCAACCTTTGAAAGGAAGAGAAGAATTCAGACCTTCAATAGGTGCTAAAACTGTGTCTACTGTGAAAGGAATCATCGCCCCACAACCTTTGTCCACTAGCTGTCTGAAGACTAATCACTGTACTGTGATCTCACAAGGTGCTGAGCAAATGTATACTTTACCTGGCATTTAATTTCATAGGGCCTATGCTCACGTCATGATCTCACAACTCATGAGTTGGAGCCCCACGTCAGGCTCTGTGCTGACAGTTCAGAGCCTGGAGCCTGCTTTGGATTCTGTGTTTCTGTCTCTCTCTGCCCCTCTACTGCTCAGATTTTCTCTCTCTCAAAAATAAATAAACATTTAAAAATTTTTTAAAAAATAAAATAAAATAGCCCAAACAACAATAATGTAGAAAGGACAAGACAGAGCTGCAATGTTCTGAATTAACAAAAATCTACAAAGTATTTATGGTAGGAGCTATATACACAGATGCATGTAAAGCTGGAAGCCCAATTTAAAAACATTGGTTGTTTCCAGTATATAAACATTTGGTGTGTGAAATATTTAACTGTGAATTTGTTACATTGTAAAACAAAATTCTAAATAAATTTGAATCAAGTATTTGTAGGCTCCTAAAGCATCCCTGCATAACTGTAGGTATCCCTTTGTCAGAGTTTAAAAATCATCTAAATTATTCTTAAGGTCCCTTTTTAAACTGGAATTTTGAGTTATAGAGATTAACTCATGAGACTTTACCCAACCTTTCCTATTTCGGTTCTTCATACTGGCTCTTTATTCTCTATAAGGTGAGTCTGTCTCAAAACTAATAGGATTATCTTACTTTAAGACATTCCATAGAAGATAGTTCCAGAGATTGGGGCTTATTATATTAATTAGGATGTTTTTGCCAACAAGTCATTGTCAACTCAATTCAAAATGGCATAAACGATTAGGGCATTTGCTATCTCACATCATATAAAGTGTAGGAAGGCAGCTCATCGGTTGATTAATTCAGTATTTCAGCAACCTCATCAAGGGTTTAAGGTTTTTCTATACTTTCTGCTCACTTGTCTTTACCATGTCGGCTATTTTTCCTGGTGGCCTCAAGATGGCTGCCACAGCCTCAGTGACCATATTTGGGCACAGCCATGTTCAGAGGTTGAAATGACATGTCTATATTCTTTTCATTTTCATTTTCTTCAAGCTAAAAAATTCTTTCCCAGAAGCATCCCCAGAAGAGTTCGCCTCCAATCTTATTGATCAGAATCAAGGTACATGTTTTTTCTCAAGCCAGTTCCTAGAAAGGGGAATAAAATGACCATGATTGGCCAGGTTATCAAGATTGATGTGCCAGTGGATACTCTTTCCGGCTTTGTCAAAAATTAATTGGTCATACATTTGTGGGCCCAGTTCCGGGTTCTCTATTCTATTCCATTGGTCTATGTGTCTGTTTTTGTGCCAAAACCATACTGTCTTGATGATAACAGCTTTGTAGTAGAGGCTAAAGTCTGGGATTGTGATGCCTCCCGTTTTGGTTTTCTTCTTCAATATTACTTTGTCTATTTGGAGTCTTTTGTGGTTCCATACGAATTTGAGGATAGTTTGTTCTAGCTTTGAGAAGAACGCTAGTGAAATTTTGATGGGGATTGCATTGAATGTGTAGATTGCTTTGGGTAGTAATGACATTTTCACAATGTTTATTCTTCCGATCCATGAACAGGGAATGTTTTTCCATTTCTTGGTGTCTTCTTCAATCTCTTTCATAAGTTTTCTATAGTTTTCATTATATAGGTCTTTTACATCCTTGGTTTGGTTTACTCCTAGGTATGTTATGGTTTTTCGTGCAATTGTAAACGAGATCAGTTTCTTGATTTCTCTTTCTGCTGCTTCATTTTTGGTGTATAGGAATGCAATTGATTTCTGTATATTGATTTTGTACCCTGCAACTTTACTGAATTCATTGATCAGTTCTAGAAGGCTCTGGTAGAGTCTGCCAGGTTTTCCATGTAGAGTATCATGTCATCTGCAAAAAGTGAAAGTTTGACTTCTTCTTTGCCAATTTTGGTGCCTTTGATTTCCTTTTGTTGTCTGATTGCTGATGCTAGGACTTCCAGCACTATGTTAAACAACAGTGGTGAGAGTGGACACCCCTGTTGTGTTCCTGATCTCAGGGAGAAAGCTCTCAGTATTTCCCCATTGAGGATGATATTAGCTGTGGGCTTTTCATAAACTGCTTTTATAATGTTTAGGTAAGTTCCTTCTAGTCTGACTTTCTCAAGGGTTTTTATTAAGAAAGGGTGCTATATTTTGTCAAATGCTTTTTCTGCATCTATCGACAGGATCATATGGTTTTTATCTTTTCTTTTGTTAATGTGATGGATCACATTGATGGATTTGCAAATACTGAACCAGCCCTGTACCCCAGGAATGAATCCCACTTGATCATGATGGATAATTTTTTAATATGCTGTTGAATTCGATTTGCCAGTATCTTGTTAAATATTTTTGCATCTGTATTCATTAAGGATTTTGGTTTGTAGTTCTCTTTTTTGGCTGGGTCTCTGATTTGGGTATCAAGGTGATGCTGGCTTCATAGAATAAGTTTGGAAGTTTTCATTCTATTTCTATTTTTTAGAATAATTAGAGAAGAATGGGTATTAGCTCTGCTTTAAATATCTGGTAGAATTCCCCTGGGAATCCATCTGGTCCTGGAAAAAGACTGCCTCTTTAGCAGGTGGTGCTGGGAGAACTGGACAGCAACATGTAGAAGAATGAAACTAGACCACTTTCCTACACCATACACAAAAATAAACTCAAAATGGCTGAAAGACCAATGTGAGACAGGAAACCATCAAAACCCTAGAGAAGAAAGTAGGAAACAACCTCCTTGACCTCAACCGCAGCAATTTCCTCCTCGACACATCCTCAAAGACAAGGGAAATGAAAGCAAAAATGAACTATTGGGACCTCATCAAGATAAAAAGCTTCTGCACTACAAAGGAAACAATCACGAAAACTAATAGGCAACCAATGGAATGGGAAAAGATAGTTGCAAATGAAATATCAGATAAAAAGCTAGTATCCAAAATCTACAAGGAACTCACCAAACTCCACACCTGAAAAACAGATAACCCAGGGAAGAAATGGGCAGAAGACATAAACAGACACATCTCCAAAGAGGACATCCAGATGGCCTACAGGCACATGAAACAATGCTCAACATCACTCATCATCAGGAAAATACAAATCAAAACCACACTGAGATACCACCTCATGCCAGTCAGAATGGTTAAAATGAACAAATCAAGAGACTATAGATGCTGGCGCGGGTGTGGAGAGATGGGCACCCTCCTACACTGTTGGTGGGAATGTAAACTGGTGCAGCCACTCTGGAAAACAGTATGGAGGTTCCACAAAAAACTATCAGTAGAACTTCCCTTTGGCCCAGCAATAGCACTGCGAGGGATTTACCCAAGGGATACAGAAGTGCTGATGCATAGGAGCACATGTACCCCAATGTTCATAGCAGCACTGTCAACAATAGCCAAAACATGGAAAGAGCCTAAATGTCCATCACCTGATGAGTGGATCATGAAGATGTGGTATATATATACAATGGAGTACTACATGGCAATGAGAAAGAATAAAATATGGCCATTTGTAGCAAAGTGAATGGACCTCGAGGGTGTCATGCTAAGCAAAATAAGTCTGGTGGAGAAAGACAGATCCCATATGTTTGCACTCATAGGTCTAACAGGAAAACAGGAAAAACCTAATAGAGGACCATGGGAATGGGAAGAGGGAAAGAGAGATGGGGAGAGAGAGGGACTGAAAACCCGAGAGACTATTGAATACTGAAAAGGAACTGAGTGTTGAAGGAGGAGGGGGAGGGGGGAAGGGGCGGTGGTGATGGAGGAGGGCACTTGTGGGGAAGAGCACTGGGTGTTGTATGGAAACCAATTTGACAATAAACTATTAAAAAACAAGATTAACCGCCTATAATTGCTGTAATTCAGTAGAATTATGCAGAGGTGAAAAGCAAGAAAAACTCTAACTATATTTTAAATGCGAGGAGAACTGTGCTTTAAGAAATTCTGCTTCTCTGAAGCTTATACAAATTTAAAAGAAAATAGTGGACATCAAGGTGTATGAACATTTAAATTCAGGAATTCAAGTTTACCCCTTTGAGCGTAATTTTTAAAGATAACGAGTGAAAAGTACTACCATCGGTTGACTATCTTTTAGACAGAACAAGTGACAGAACACCACGTAGTTAACTCCTAAATTGTGTATCACATTAAGAGTCCTGATATCCTTATGCTTGAACTATTCAAGAAGTAGAAGCAAGAAAAGAAGGGTTTAACCAGAGAGGGAGAACTCGACAAAGTGCTCCAATAAACTCAGGGCTGTAATTCTGGACCAATAATTTCCTTCACAGAAAGTAACAATTGTTTGTGGATTTGTGAATCCATATATCAAAAGACTTTTGAATGTGTTTTATGATTTAAAAGATCTCAGGGCTCTCTTACTAAAGCCCGTGCATACAGTCTTCATACCAGTGAGCCCCACTTCTTCACCTGTTCTTGCTCCTCTCACACATGGGATACACCTGCCTTGTACAAAACTGATGCAGTATAACTTTGTCACTTATATCATCACCTGAGCACTCAGATACCACCCTGGGAAAGCAGGGCAAGGCAAGTTTTTCAAAATAATGGTATCAGCGGACCTTTTATAGACATATTTGAAAGCACTTTGCAAGCACAAACACACTCCCTGAATGGGTATAAAGCAAAAGTTTCAAGTGCAGGGATGCAGTGAACTTTATGGCCTGATGTACAGAAGACATACACCAAGAGTTTTAGAATGGCAACGTTACTAGCACTTGAAGGTTAAAAGAAGCCAGTTGGCCAACGTGCTGTAAGTGAAATCTCAGACTCTCAAATCCTCCTCTGGAAATCAAGATGATTATATCAGATGACCTCTGATGTCCCTTCCAATTCATTTATTTCATGGTTCTCCTTTTCTCCATGGAGCCAATGTTACAGAACCTCTTTTACTGATGAACTGTCCTTAACAGAGGCTTATATAAAAGCAGATGATTGTATCTACCACAGGGAGATATGGGATGCATGACTGCCGTGTAACACTTAGGTATACATACTAAACTGTTGGAAACATTAAAAAAATTTTTTTTTAACGTTTAAAAAAAAAAAAAGATTGATGTGCCGGGCCTGGGAACAGGGCCAGATTCAGGAGAGCCCGTGGCCACACGGAAGAATGTGCATGTTGGAAAGCAAACAACAACTTGGGCTTCTGGGTGGGAAATCAAGAGTGTCCGCAAGAGTCTGAAGAAAGGAGGGCCCGCACTGTCATCTCCTGCCTGTCTGCTGTCTCCCCTCCCCAGGCTGGGTGGAAATGGAAGCAAAAGACTCAGGAAGCAGTTACCAGAGAGCCACGCTGTGTCTCCACAGAGCCAAAAATACCAACAGAAGAGAAGATTGCAACTGATCTGAGGGTTTCATGTAGCCTTTGTTTGGAAGTTGTTATACTCTGCAAACAATTTAATTTTGGTTTGTTGTGCTACTGGTGTGTAAGGGGGACAGGCGTGGCGTGTATAAGAAGTGTTAGCTAAACAGCCTTTCCTTTTACAATGTTTTGTTCAATGTTTTGCTATCATGAAAACATTTATGAATCTGCTCCCACTATGGACCCCCTCCCCAGAAAAAAAAAAGATCACATGGGCACTTTCATGCAACTTTTACAAATAATTTTAGGAGATTCACTGATGCCCTGTCACTCATTCCTGGACTTCTAGCTATAGCCTTATAATATCATTGATGGGTATAGGGGGAAAATTACGATTTTGTGTGAGGAAAGGAGGGAAACAAAACAGCAAAATCAGGAAGTCTGATGTGCTTCTGTTAGCTATGTGGCCTTACTTGAATCTTTTTTAAGACCTCGATTTTACCTCTATAAAATGGGACTATTGGAGTTATTTCAATAACCAAGTGGATAAGGTCTAAGATGATTTTAAATGAAATAGAACTTTACAAATGTTGGCTTAAAAACTTAATTGTCAATAAATCCAAATGGCATGATGGCTCTTACTTCCAAATTGGATTTGCTGAATGCAAAATGGTGCACCCTATCATCTTTCAAGGAGCAGAGCTTCCTTCTCCACAAGCAAGGTCACTTTCAAACTCATGGATTGAACCCAGTGCCCCCTTTCCACAGCTGATTTGAAAAGAGGCACCAACTGAAACATCCCTAATGCACTGGCAACCCTTACTGCCTATTGGTGAAGTTAGGACATGCTAATCCTGAGCAAGAAAAAGAATGAAATGGCCTTCTAGATGCTCCTCCAACCACCTCAGGCTAGCAGCCACCCCAGGACTCCTTGTTACCATCACACTGGCACTATCCCTGTCCTAGTTTGGTCCCTACTGGAAACATCCCCCCCCCAGACCCTCCCACCCATTGAGGCAGGAGTGCCAAGTCCAGTTTTCTTACCATGGTATCTCATTCTTCACCTTTTATTTCCCATCCTTTCTTTCTCTCAGTGTGAGAGGATCAACTTTCTTTCTTGTTTTTATAACATTCTTCCTCTCCATGCCCAACTGCCTTGGCAGGTGCTCCTGCACTACAGAATGGCAAAGTGCCCATCAGAATTTTCCCAGGGACCAATCAACCAAGAGTGTAATACAGAGAGTGGCAAATGTCTGAGGCACTGAGGTCTGGGGCAAACAGACATGGTTCCTGCCTCCAGAGAGCATGCAGCCAGATGCACAGAGACCTTCTTGCCTCTCTGAGTATAAGCAGAGGACCGACTGCAGGAATTAGGAGATTTTGCTAGGTGATGAAGAGTATCAGTACCGCTCCCACACACTAGCAACAAAGAAGGAAGGAAGGAAGGGAGGGAGGGAGGAGGGAAGGAAGAAACAGATATGCCAGAGCTATAATAATGCTGCTACCAGTACAGCTAGCCCCTGGGGCCCGGGGCCCATATTCCTCTGATATCTGGATCCATGCCACTTGCTTCCTAGATCCAGCTGCTCCAATGAGTGGGGCAACAGTCTGTACCCAAAGGGCTCCAGGTCTTTCAGAAGGAGCCATTTCTCTGCATTCTGTATTTCCATGGCTTCATGGCTACATCAGAGCACAGCATACTCCACCATGCTTGAACTCTGTGGTCATGAAGCAGGGAGAAAGGGGCAATTCCCAGTCTCTTCCATGGCCATCAACACCTCAGCCCTGCACTTGTCAAAATAAGATCCTGAGCAAGGACTGCCTCCTGATTCACACTCACTTCTTATCCCACAAACTCCCAGCCCCCTGCCATCAGCAGCAACAACAGGTTGGGGAAACAGGCCAAGAGAGCTGTCAGGTCTCCCATCCATCCAGAGGGTGGCTGATGTCTGGAGGCTGGGGAGAAGGAAGACCAGCAGACCATGCGAGGCGCAGAGAGCAGGCTGGTAGGTGGCATCACTCCTGAATTCAGCATCAGTGCAGACCACCGCTCCTGAGAAAAATGGCTTATCTCCTTCGCAGGTCTACTGGGGGCCTCCTTCAGATTCATAGTGCTTGGGAAGAGAGAGAGAAAAGATCAGCTGTAGATGGGCTTCCTTTCCCTCCTTGTCTGAATGCTTCCTGACTTAATGAACAGTCTCAAGACATACTGGCTCTCTGGCTTATGGTTACATAGCTGCAAAGATTATTATTTCAACAGCTGCCCTCACCATCAAAACCATTTTCGTGAGCAGGCGCTATCTCTGCAGATTCTGATCTGACATTTCACCCAAGGGCCCTCTGCTCATCTCTCTGTCTCTCCAAGACTTTGTTTTGCCCTAGGTCTGAGATGAACTGCATGTTAATTCCCGCCACCGTTTCCTGACTTCCAAGGGAACTTCTAATGATTGGTCCCTCTCTTCCTCTCTCCAGACAGATTGATCCTATTTCAGTTTTGGTCCTTGTGGGGCTGTTATGGAGGGCTTCTTTTTTCTTGTCTCCACCTCGTTTATGTGCTTTTGATTCAAACATGTCCAACAAAAGCATCACTGTACTTTTATGATGACCCTATTTATTTTTTCTAGTGTTCCTTCTTTATTTCCCCTCCTCTCAAATATGAGGACATGTTCAGATTTGTTTAGTCCCTGAGGTCTAATTGTGGAGGTGAAAGAGCACTGTGTCAGGTGTCACTAAGCCTCCATGTGCTCAGATCCAGCAGCTGACACTTGCTAGCAGTGTGACACTCAGTTAGCTTCCATAAGTACTCTCTTTTTTAGCTAGGCAGTGAGAATAAAAGAATCTCTCTTGCCCCTCTTAGAAAGATGTCTTGAGGATAAAAGGAGGTGACAGGTAAAAATGGGAACACCGAAAACTAGTGTAAAAGTCATATTAATTTTCACGTATTGAGCATTACGCTATACCAGCCACCAAGCTAAGCTCTTTGCCTGCTATTATATATTATTTTGTTTTAACCTCATGACATTGCAATAAGGGAGAGTGGCCATTCTATCTACATTTGCTGCTGAGTAACTTGAACCTTCAGTAATTGGCCTGAGATCACACAGCCGGTAAAAAGGGAAGAGCCAGGATTTGAATCAAGTCTGTTTGTCCCCAGACTGTGGGCTTTTAACCACGGCACCATCTCGAGACCATCTAAATCAAAGGTATCATCATTCTAGATGCCGGTGATGTCTGTAGAACTCTATTCCAAGCAATCAAGGAATTAGAAGACAATGAAAGTCCCAGCCTTATCTACAAGGAGTTATTCATTGCATAGTGGGATAGAGAGGAATCCTTTGCCAAAATTTTGAGTTTCTAGAATCAAAACTCACACCATTGACCAAGAGGGCAGTGTGGTGTAGAGGTAACTAGTATCCTTGTCGCCAATTAAAGAGGCCAAACTATGACCTTGGGAAAGCCTGTCACTCTGGCTCTCTGGTCTTCTACATCCTCACTATGAAGAATTTAGATGAGAAAACCATTAAGGTCTCTATAACTCACATTAATAGTAATAGCTAATATGTGGTAAGTGGTTACTAAGTGCCAGTCTTTTTCTAAGTGCTATGTTCAGTCCTGTAAGACTTTCATAACAACCCTAAGAGGTGGGGGCTCCTGTGACTGTTCCCTTTTTTGCAAGTGAGGAAACAGGCATGAAGTAGTTTGCCCTAAATCACATCGAGTCAGGGGTAGGGCTAGGCACCTGCCTGCTTAACCACTTCATGTCCCTTCCTCTCTAATTTCTAGAGATTCTATTTTGTCGAATGCATGGGGGAACTTCCTTATGGCTTGTCCCAGTTTTTTCTTCTCAACTCTAGATTAAAAAAAAAAAATAGTGCCTGGTTTTAAATACTCCATCACACCACCTAGGACATAATAGGTGCCCAGCAAATATTTGCCTACCTGACATTTTTCATCATTGAAGAAACTGTATGAAAAGGACATGGAAACAAACACGAATAAAATAAGAGGAGAAAATAATGAGGCTGCATAACCGGGAGCAATGATCTGACTCAGACCTCCTAATTATGAACTATCTGACTAGAAAATAAGCCAAATACAATATACAGGGTGAGCGCATACAGTTCTTATCTTGACTAAACAACCAATAAACAAACAAACAAACAAATAAATTGTGTGTGTGTGTGTGTGTGTGTGTGTGCGCGCATACCGTCCCAGTTGTAGAAACTTGATTATTGACTTTGGCAATCCTTTCACCATCTCTCTGTGCCAATAAAGTTATTAGAATTGAATTGGGAGAGGCGGGGCATGAGAATTGCGAGACAAGACGCTGAGTAGTTGAAATCAATGACTCGCGGAGCTTATCTCCCGCCAAGTGCTACACCAGCTCCCGGGAGGAATCCACCACTCTGGCTGGTGGCCCAGCACTGCGGAAGCTGCAGATCAGGTTTCTGGAGGGGACTCCCAGGTGGTTGGGGACTGACAGGTGTGGGAAGAAGGAAAAGGGCAGTCTTGCCATTACCAAGGGCCAGATAGGCCAGCACCCAGCAGTCTGAGAACAGGGAGGCTTTGCTAAACTCTTGTCTGCCCCTGACTATAGAAAGAGAAGAGGAGGCAGTGAAGGGGATGGAAAAGAACAAGCACAGTGTTAGTCACAATCAGTCTGTGACAGGAAGAAAGAGTGGCTTAATAATCCATAGCCAGATGAATGGAATATTCCTTCTTTCCCTGGCAGGGCTGGTCCTCTTGTGCCATCACCCATGAAATGGACAGCCACCCAAGGAGCCGTCAAACTAATTAACAAATTTGTCCCGAAGTGTGCCAGCACCCAGTCCACTGGAACCGTAAAGACAGAATGTTTAGACACAAGCTTAATGAGGAAACCACTAGCATTCTCTGGAAGCCACCAGGGCTACTTAGCCCCTCATCTATCCACCTTCTGCTTGGCTAGCCACCTCCTGTCTTCTCCTATGTCGGCAACCAGCATTTCCTTTCCTTTTGTGTTCTCTGTCCTTCACACCAACCACGAAGCACGGAAACTTCCATTTAAAGCTTGTGCCCAAGTTTCTGAGAGTGATTCCACCTTTATAAGCCTCTAAGAAGCTGCTATCAAGGGTTTGGACTTTTATTAGCTGAGTAGTGTACATGTTTGCTTCTCAGTGTACATATTTTCTAAAACAATAATAGTAACATGTATTGAGGAGTTTTTATACGTCAGGCACTCTTTTAAACACTACAAGTATTGAGGAGCCTGGGTGGCTCAGTTGGTTAAGCATCTGACGTTGGCTCAGGTCATTATCTTAGTTTGTGGGTTCAAGCCCTGCATCAGGCTCTGTGATGATAACTCAGAGCCTGAAGCATGCTTCAGATTCTGTGTCTCTCTCTCTCTCTTGCTCTGCCCCTTCCCTGCTCACATTCTCTCTCTCTCTCTCTCTCTCTCTTTCTCTCTCAAAAAAACAAACATTTTTTTTAATTAAAAAAAAAAAAACATGATGAGTACTTAGGGAATTTGTGTAATTCAAGAGTGACCGACCTAGCAATACTGACTTGGAGATTTTCCAACAATCCTACATCACAACACAAAGTTCAAAGCTCCAGAGTTTTAATTCAGTTTATGGGTTTCCAATCAGATAACTAGATCCACACTCTTAGTCATGATTAGATATTCCAGTGCTACTGAACATCTGAGGAAAGCTGATTATGTGCAAAAGAAACACCAAAACCAACAACAAACAAAGCAGTATGCAGAGAGAACATGGGAGGAGAGGAGAATTAATATGTACATTTATTATGTCTTTACAGAGAGATGATGCTGCATCCAAGGAAAAAGAACAGGGTAACATGAAAAAGGAGCACTCAGAGGCCAACATAAAAATCTTGGACATTAAAAACAGCAGAGATGAAAAATTCAATAGTAAATCCCTCAGAAAGTAGAGCAAAAAGTCAAAGGGATTTTAAAAAATCAGAAAGGAAAACAAAATTAAAAGACGAGTCCAAGAACTCCAGTCTATAAATAAGAGGAGTTCCAGAGAGTGAGATAGAAGAAAAACCAGAAGGCAGAAAGGAATTAATCACAAGTGAAATTATTTCCCCAGTTTTCCCAGAGATTAAAAAAAGATAGATGTTTTCAGCTTCAAAGAATACATCAAATGTTGGGTCACTGTGAATGAAAATAGATCCACATGGAGGCACGTCATTGGAAAATTTCCAGAAATTGGAGGAAACAGGGTTTACAAGATTCTAGAGAAAGAAAAAAGTCATGCGCAAGAGTCAGAAAAGAGAATGGCTTTGGACTTCTCAATAGCATCACTGGAAATGAAAAAGAAAACGGGACAACATATTCAAAATTCTGAAAGGAAATGCTCTCTAATCTAGAGTTCCATACCCAGCCAAATTATCAACGACAAAAAAAGTACAAAGATAGAATAAAGATATTTTCAGACATCAAAAGTCTCAAGAATGTATTTCCCATGCAGCCTTTCTCGAGAAAGGGAAAGATATAACAGGAATAGAATTTTCAACACACCACATAGAAGTACAGGGCATATCCAGGTGGAGGGGGAGAAAAGATCCCAGGAGGACACTGCACACCAGCCACAGGGGGCAGCAGCCCAGATTGGTACAACACTAGTCAAGAACTGGGCATGTTGAGATGCTCACAGTCACTTTACTGTCTCTCCAACCCATGGACAGAATTCTCAGGTAAGCTTGGCCGGTCGGTATTCTTTACCATGTGCTGCTCTCTGCTCCTTGCCTGCTCTCCAGATGAGCTTGTCTGACCCCACAGAAGTACTCTGCGGTGACCCACTCCCAAGAGTTAAAGTAGGTGAAGAACTTAGATGAACTTAGAAGCAGAATCCGCAGAGCAATCCATTTTCCCTGGCAATTTCTCTTCCCATAGGAAGAGGCCCCAAAAACCTCCATGCACAGGAATAGTAAAGGGATCTGCAGACAATATGGGATGCAAAGAGTGTTATAATAACCAACCATATCTGCTAAGCCTACAATTGGTATGAAAGTCTTCAGCAGCTTGAAGTGTGAATAGGAACTCAGCTTTTAGATGCTCACATCCCACTCTCTCCAGAGTTATATTCAGCTGAAGATGCTCTGTGCTTGGATTCCAAGGTCACACTCATATATTCAGCCCCTGTTCCCAAAGTAGGCTCTTTGTGCAAGCGTGATGGGTCCACAGAGAGAGAGAGAGAGAGAGAGAGAAAGAGAGAGAGAGAGAGAGAGAGAGAGAGAAAGAGAGAGAGAGAGGCTTCTCTTCTCAGCTGCTTACTATGCAGAAGTCAGCACTCCTGTGTCAACCATCTAGGCCCGAGCATTGAATTTAATGAGTTTCTCTGGGGAGTCTTTGAGCCCCTTCCTGACAGCTAACCCCACTCAGAACCATCTCAATAACTGGAAAGATGATACACATACCAGAGTCTAGGACTTCTAGGTTCTAAGAGGTTCCCTGATTGTAAGCAATTTGGCCCATTTTCTTCCTGAGGGTATTAAGGGCAGGCTTTGTCACCCAGTGGTTTCTGCCCCTTCTTTTCCTTCTAGGTAATGGGTGTCTGTGAGGCTCACCTGCAGGGGATAGTCCAGTGACTTGAGAACAGAATCTCACCCAGAATCCATAGCTGATGATTCCTTATTTCCCCCCACTCCCCACCCCCAGTGCCTAGGACATGCCTGACATAGTAGCTGCTCACTATATATTTGTAGAGTAAACAAATGAATTCAGAATTGAATTAATGCTGACTCCTGTGACATCCAAGATGCATATGCCATGTTGTCAGGCTAGGAAAGTTCTGCCAGCTCCTGGGAAAAATCAGATCCGTAACTAAATATTAGAATAAAATCTCATGAATTTGAGTGTGAGAAACCCTCTTTTTTTTTGTTTATTTACTTATTTTGAGAGAGAGAGAGAGAGAGAGAGAGAGAGAGAGAGAGAGGGAGAGAGACCAGAGAGAGGGAAAGAGAGAATCTCGAGCAGGAAGCAGGGGAAGTCCAGGGAGAGGGAGAGAGAGAATCCTAAGCAAGCTCCACACTGTCAGCACAGAGCCTGACACAGGGCTCAGTCTCACAACTGTGAGATCATGACCTGAGCTGAAATCAAGAGTCAGAGGCTTAACCAAATGAGCCACGCAGGTGGTCCAAGAAAGTCTTTTTAAATTAGTGACAATTGTACATGATAAAATTATTTATAAAAAAAACAATTCGCTTATTTTATATCCAAAAATTTACCTTAACTCAAACTAAGCTGACAGGGGTTTGATAATGGAAGTCTTAGAGGATTGAGGAGGGATGTGTTACATAGTCATTGTTAACGGATCAATAGATACTTCCGATGTGTTGAGGTTCTTGAAAGCAGTTGCTTTTTTTAAGTGTTTTAAGTGTTCCTTAAAGAATCGTGTTTTATTTAAAAATATATGGAGTGGGAGCATTCCTACATCATGAGTGGGGATATAAGTTGGCCCAAATCCCTTGGCAGCATCTGATAAGCTGAACAGACATCTACCCTGTGACCCTGCAGTGGTGTTCTTGGGGGCATATACCCAACAGTTGGCATGCTGGGGCCCCACCATGCACACACACAAATGTTCATGGCAGCGCTATTTCCAGGGGCCATAAACTAGTAAACCAGTAACCAAATTAGAATCTATCAACAGATAGAAACACCATGGTGGACAGCATATATCTACACAACGGAATACTTCCATTTGTGCAACAACAACAACAAAATCTTCTTAACCATTGCCCGCAACAAGAAACATATTGTTGAAAGAAACTGAATACAAAAGAACATATACCACGTGATCCTATTCATAGGACCAAGAGTAGGCAAAGGTGTATAACCAGAGAAGTCAGAATGGAAGATTATTCGAGGTGAGGCACTGCCTACACGGGCCATGAGCAAGTTTTCTAGTGAGCTGGAAATATTCTCTAGAGTTGGAGTCGTAGTAGGTTCATGGGTTTATACAAATGTAAAAATGCATCAAACTGTACATGCTTTGTGTTCTTTCTGTATGTAAGTTGTACTTCAATTTTTAAAAAATGCGATAAAACTCAATTCCCTTAAAAAAAAAAAAAGCACCACGAATTACAACCAAGAAGTTTCAGGCACAGCTTCTGCCCTAGAAGAGATTCAGGATGAATTACAGAAGATAAGATACACACTGAAATGACCATCGTGCAACGTAGTGTGTGAAAACACTGGGTGATAGGTCTGAGTGAAGGTGGTCAGGTTGCAGAGAAGGGATAGAACTGGGAGGGTATCTTCCAGGCTCTCCTCTTCCCGTCCTGGATGGGTTTCTGGATGGAATGGTCTCCCTGCTATCAACACCCCTTGCTTTTATCCACTGCTTGACCTTCTGGCTTCCCACAGCTCCCTAAAGAATCTTCACCCGGTCAGCAAAATTACCCAGGTGCCAGAGCTACTGGCTTCTTTTGAGTCCCTTTATTCCTTGGCCTTTACATCATGAGACACTGTCCTGTTCCTCAAAAGTTCATCTCCTTTGTTTTTCCAATAAGCCCGTCTCCTCCCACCTCCTTGCTTGCTCTCCTTGGTGGGCTTCTTTTCCTCCATCCAGGCCATTCTGTAGCAGAGCACCCTCCGTGTGCTCCTCTGTTCCTGTTTGGGTTCTCCCCTAGCAAGCTTTGACCTAGGTCCTGACATCTCTAGGCTTCCCCAGAACTTGGATCTTGATATATACAGCCTGATGGCTATCTCTGTTTGGCTGCCTCCTACAAAAATCAAGTGCAAGATATGAAAACCTTAATCATATTTTCAGTGTGACATTCTTCCTTTAGCACCCAGCTACCATTCGGTGAATGGTGCCTCCATCCACTCAAAGAAACCAGGAGGTCATCCCTGACCCCACCCCCTCCTTTCTCGCTTTCCCGTGTGCCTCTGGCAGCAAGGGCTATTGGTCCCACCTTTTGAACAACCTCAGGACTTTGCCATAGTCCCTAGTCATGGTCTCCTAGATGTGGCGAGAGTCACCTGACTCATGTGCTTGTTTAGAGGTTCGCCTCCACCAACGCACCCCTTGATCATCTCCCTACAATTAGAAACTGATCGTACCTCATTCCAGCTTCCCTTCCATGATCAGTGCCCCAAGCCTTAGCTTAGACCACCCTCAGTGTCATCTTTGTCTTACCTTCTTATCTTCTTTCCAGACTTGCCTCCTGCCCCTTTGTCTCAGGCAGCCTCAGTGAATTCTAGCACTTCAACTGTTCCATGCTCCCTGGTCTGTGGAAACCCCTCTCTACCCGTTCTCTTTTCCACCGGGGAGCTCCTGGCTGTCCTTCACGTCCTGACTCCTGCAGGAGCAAATGGACCCCCCTTTCTTCCTGCTCCCATTAACACCCACAGTAGTGGAACTGTTGGCCTGTTTTCGCCACTGGCTAAACTCTCAGGAGGCAGGTATTTTGTCTTCTCCATCCTTGGATCCTAAGATCATGGCTCAGAGTTGGTGCTCAACAAGTCAGTTGTGTAAACGAGCAAAAGCTCAGTTGTTAGGTACAAAGACTTTTTTTTTTTTTTTTGCATTAAAGACACACAGCTCAGCAAGTGCATTTCTAGCACTGTCACTGTTTCTATTTCTGAATCTAATTGCTAGTGCACCAAACCTTTCAGGGCAGAAGCTTCAGTGGGTGGAATGGTCCAGCCGCTTCCTTCCAATGCAAATGTTCTGTGCTCTTGTGAAACTGCTGCCATCTCAAAGGGTATAGGCCTTTGGAATTTTAAGCAGGGGAAAATTGTTGTCCAGCATTCTGCCTGAGAGATTCTCACCCCACTTTCTCCAGGATGCCTCCTCCTTTCTCTCCCAGCTCAGATGGACAACATTGAAAAAGCACAAATCTGAGAAACCCAGGACAATTGCCGGGCATAGGGACTGCTGCATGAGCCAGAACCCAAGGCCCAAGCACACAGGGTTCACCTTCTTCAGACCTTGCAAAGCGCTGGCCGTCCTTCCCGGTGGCAAGTTCAGAAGATCGCAGCACACCCCCCACAGAGGTCAGCCAACCATGGATTTACCTAAAACTCTTTTGATGTACTTTTATGCCTACACCCAACTCCCCATTGGATAATGAATTCTGTGGGTTTATTACTTGCTGGAAACAGAAGAGCATGTCCTTTCATTTGGCCTCAAAGTCCCATTGCTCCAATGTCATCAATCCCTTAAGAAACTCCAATGCTGAGCTTGTGTGCATGAGGAGGCCTTGTTCCCCGAGCCCTGTCTGCTCTTTGGGGACATTACGGACACCTAAAGCAGCCCCTCCCAGCCTTCAGCTTTCCAGACTGAAGTAAATATACGGTGTCTGGAAAAAGGGCCTGAACATAATAAATATTGAAGGATGACGATGGAGCTGAATGATGATAAGAATGGCCCTTAAAAGGGGATTCAAATTCTTGCCACAAGCCTGAGATGTGAGAATTAGCTAAGAAATCATTGCCAAATGCAGTGTCGAGATAAAACAAGTGAGCATGCTCAGGGTCCCCCTTGGTCCAGGGGCACGGGCTCATTTGTTCTCGATCACTGGCTGTTCCTCTTTCCCACCAAGGAGCCCTCCCTCTGTGCGCATGGCAGCCTGCCTTTGTGAGAGGGCCGGACGCTGGCCGAACCCCTCAGAGGACAGCATTCCTTGCGTTGGACGATTGTGCAAGGGGTAAGCTGGTCTGTGTCCAGCTCCTGTTTGATGCAGGCCCTGCTCTGCGTGTTTTGTGGGGGTCCTGCTCCTTTAGCCCGCAGACTAATCCAATGAAGGATGTTGGGGTCCCTGTTATGCAGAGGAGGAAACTAAGGCTCAAAGAAGCTGGGTAACGTGCCAGCAGTGGATCCGGGCTTCAAAACCAGACCTGGGGGCACCTGGGTGGCTCAGTCAGTTAAGCATCTGGCTTCGGCTCAGGTTCATGATCTCACAGTTTGTGGCTTTGAGCCCCACATCTGGCTCTGTGCTGACAGCTCAGAGCCTGGAACCTGCTTCGGATTCTGTGTCTCCCTCTCTCTCTGTCCCTCCCCTGTTGGCGCTGTTTATCTCTGTCTCTCAAAAATTAAAAAATAAATTTAAAAAATTTCAAAACCAGACCTGGTAGAGCCCAAATCCCATCCTCTGCTAGTGACACTCCCTTGTCCCCTATCCAGAGGACCATGTGTCCCCAGGTGACCCTCCCATCCTGTGGAGGCAGGGGTTTTGGTTTTGTTCAGGGCAACATTACTGATCCCCTCACTGCCCATTCCAACCCCCCATAGACTCCTAAGGCCGGAGCCCACTGAGGCTCGCAAGGTACCACATGAGCAGACCGGGGGCCACTCCTTTCCTTTTCCTTGCCTTATCTGCTTGCAGGAAGCCCAGGGGCAAGATGGTAGCAGTGACTCATTGCTAGAAGAATAAAATCTGGAGTGGGGGCAGCCTGAGTGGCATGGCTTGATGCTCTGACAATGGAAAAGAGTCCCCTGGGCTTTAGAAGGGCGTTGCCTTTCACTGCTATGAAACACAGGCAGAGAAAGGATAGCAGCCAGGGGTAGGAGCCCAGATGGAGGAGGGCCAGAGTGGGGACTACAGCACTTGTCAGGGTGGAAAGGAAGAATTCCAAGGGTCAGAGACTTTTCTGGGGCTGTAATTTGAGCCATTTGCAGTGCTAGGCAAATTGCAAGTTTTTTTTTTTTTTTTATTCCCTCCTGTTTTTTATTTTGCAGGTGAACCTGGCCTTCCCAGATGATGAGTTCTCTCCACGTCCTTGGCCAGGCACACAAAGGACCCTGTGTTTCGATGGTTCAAACTATGAAAAGCCGAGGAAGCCTGCCCGCCCGCCCAGGCAGAGGCAGTGAGATGGCTGTGCTCTGTCCCCGGGTGGGTTCCAGTTTCTGCTGGATGGCATGCGTCCCTCTGCTTCCTCTTACCTTTCACCCCCAGGTTCACTCGGGGCCTGACCCATGGCTGAGATGGGCAACAGAAGACCAATGGGGGTTGGCAAGGTGCCAGGAGCTTACCAGACAGACAGCTATCCAGAAAGTTCTCCTGGTATTCCCACACCACGCCTCAGGGGCCACTACCCTGCCCTCTGGGGGTGTGTGGCAGAGCACAGCCAGGTTCTACAATGGAGAAAGAGGAGGAGGGCAGTGGATCCCTCAGAGAGCATCATCTTCCCTGAGTATCTCACGTCTCCACGACTTCTATGGGCTGAATTGTGTTCCTCAGAATTCTTAAGCTGATGCCCTAGTACCTACCAAGTATCTAGCACCCAATGTAATTTGGAGGGCCTAGAAGGAGAAAGTTAATGTTAAATGAGGTCATAAGGGTGGAGCCCTGATCCATTAGGATCTATTATGAGAAAAGACACCAGAGAACTTGATTCCTCTCTCTCTCTGCTCTGTGAGGACACAGCAAGATGGTGGCCCCATCCACAAGGCAGAAAGAGAAATCTTAACAGGAACCGAAATGGCCAACCTCTTGATCTTGGACTTTTAGCCTCCAGAGCTGTGAGAATACCCAATCTGTGGCATCCGGTTAGGGCAGCTAGATTAGACTTCTAACCACCAAGATGGCAATTGCTAACAGAGCAAACTGGCCTTCATCCCCTCCCCTCCCACTCCCCTTACCCCAGGCCATGCCTCTGGTGAAGCCTGGATGTCCGGGTCAGGCCATAGCAGTTTGATGGAAGCCAGCCCCAAGCCTGGCTGCCCTGCAGGGAAACAGGTGCTCTGGGGAGGACCAAGTACATTCCAAGTATGACTGTCATACACCAGAGAACGGACTCGGGCCTCATCCCACCCCGCTGTCCAGGACAGTATTAGTGCCAGCACTAGGGCCCCCGGGGGTGTTCCTCTGACAGCCAGAGTCACAGGACACCCACGCTGAGTCCTTCTCTGCAAAAATCCTGAAAGATAACATAGCTCACAAGGACCCCAATGTTTCCTTGGGAAGGTGCCATTTTATCCACAGCTTAGGGAGCTCCATGTATGAAAAGGCTGGCTTTACAGACTGGGAGCAATTTATAAGAAGACTCAATAGAAATCCTTGAACTAGGCCCTTCCTTCTTTTCTATCAAAAAGACAAGGCTTTGAAACACCTGTGGTTTTCCTTGAATGCCTCGATCAAATGTCTGCTCTGTGACATAAAGGCGTATATGGATTTGAAACAGGTATTGGGGTTGATCTCACGAGAATAAGTCAGCCTTTGGCCTTGGGAAAGGCTGGATAGAGACCATCCTGGCCACTGAGAGAGAAAGAAGGAGAGGAGAGAACCACTGGGGGTGCCGCACGCAAGGAAGCCTGGTGTTCACGGCTCAGTGGCACTGGCACTCTGACCCCCCAGTAACCCTCTGATGTCATCTGAGCCCATTAGGTATCCAGTTCCAGCAATAACCACGAGCATTTCTGACTACAGCCAGTGTGTGCATGGAGGCTTTGTCCCATCTGTCCACGCCTGCTCCCTGCCTCTGCTTTTGTCCACCAACCTAAAACATGACCCTAATGATTCACTCCCAGAGTCCCATCGCCCAGGCCACCAAGTGACCCACAAAGATGCCTTCTGCTCACCTTGTCATCACAGAGATGCACTTGCAGTGATCCTTCCTTCGCCTCCATGAGAATGTTGTGTGACCTGGTTCTGGGAACCCCTTATTTTCTCCTTGGACCACAGACACAAAAAAGAATAAAGCTTGCTTACATGCCCAGGACATTTCTGAGCTCTGGTGCCCGCAAAATTTCCTAGGACGGAGAACGCAAGTCTGTCATTATGGTATTTGCAGAACCAGAGACTGTATTTAAGTCTTCAAGAGGAGGCTTATTATAACCCTTTCTTGGGACTCTCATGCCAAAACACTACATGAATAGTCTTTTTCAAGGAAATTTGCCAGGGAAGGCAGCAAGCATCTGATCACATAGGAATAGTTTTGGGTTGGTTTCAAGCTGCAGAGTCTGGGGGAGAAGGAAGTTTTCCTGGAGACTGCCCTGGGGAAGGAGACCCCACACAGGGCTGTGTTTGGCACAGGCTACCATACTAGGGCTGCCATCCTCGGAAAGTATGATGGGAACCAGGTGCCCTTGGAGTTGAACATGGTTGACAGCCTTCCCTGCCACAGGAAGTGGGTATCCATGGACAACCCTGAATCCTGATTTAAAGATTAATGATGGGAAAACAGCTACCTCAAGGGATAGACGAGGGTTCTGAGCTCTTCTGGGGGAGAAAGCAGACATTCAAGCTGGAAGTCCTTTGCACTTCCAAAGGAATCATGTTGGGGTGCAAGGAACTTTCTCTCCAGTAAAGTTTCTGTTTTTTAAGAATACTCCCAAACCCATTTCCATTACTCAGCGATCAAATGTCATCCCACAATTTTTAATTTCTCCTTGTTTTAAAAACTCATAATGTATTTAGGGAAAGTGTATCCTACATCATTCATATCACTGTGATACATTAGCACATTTAAAAATCTAAAACAATACCATACTGTCTTGATGATGACAGCTTTGTAGTAGAGGCTAAAGTCTGAGATTGTGATGCCTCCCGTTTTGGTTTTCTTTTTCAATATTACTTTGGCTATTCGGGGTCTTTTGTGGTTCCATACGAATTTGAGGATAGTTTGTTCTAGCTTTGAGAAGAATGCTGGTGAAATTTTGATGGGGATTGCATTGAATGTGTAGATTGCTTTGGGTAGTAATGACATTTTCAAAATGTTTATTCTTCCGATCCATGAACAGAGAATATTTTTCCATTTCTTAGTGTCTTCTTCAATCTCTTTCATAAGTTTTCTATAGTTTTCATCATATAGGTCTTTTACATCCTTGGTTCGGTTTACTCCTAGGTATGTTATGGTTTTTCATGCAATCGTGAATGAGATCAGTTTCTTGATTTCTCTTTCTGCTGCTTCATTTTTGGTGTATAGGAATGCAACTAATTTCTTTACATTGATTTTGTACCCTGCAACTTTACTGAATTCATTGATCAGTTCTAGAAGGCTTCTGGTGGAGTCTGCCAGGTTTTCCATGTAGAGTATCATGTCATCTGAGAAAAGTGAAAGTTAGACTTCTTCTTTGCCAATTCTGATGCCTTTGATTTCCTTTTGTTGTCTGATTGCTCATGCTAGGACTTCCAGCACCATGTTAAAGAATAGTGGTGAGAGTGGACACCCCTGTCGTGTTCCTGATCTCAGGGGGAAAGCTCTCAGTTTTTCCCCATTGAGGATTATATTAGCTATGGGCTTTTCATAAACTGCTTTTATAATGGTTAGGTAAGTTCCTTCTAGTCTGACTTTCTCAAGGGTTTTTATTAAGAAAGGGTGCTGTATTTTGTCAGATGCTTTTACTGCATCTATCAACAGGATCATATGGTTTTTATTCTTTCTTTTGTTAATGTGATTTATCACATTGATGGATTTGTGAATATTGAACCAGCCCTGTAACTCAGGAATGAACAGACACTTCTCCAAAGAGGAATCCAGATGGCCTACAGGCACATGAAACAATGCTCAACATCACGCATCATCAGGGAAATACAAATCAAAACCACACTGAGATACCACCTCACGCCAGTCAGAGTGGCTAAAATGAACAAATCAAGAGACTATAGATGCTGGCGAGAGTGTGGAGAGACGGGCACCCTCCTACACTGTTGGTGGGAATGTAAACTGGTGCAGCCGCTCTGGAAAACAGTGTGGAGGCTCCTCAAAAAACTATCCGTAGAACTCCCTTATGACCCAGCAATAGCACTGCTAGGGATTTATCCAAGGGATACAGAAGTGCTGATGCATAGGAACACATGTACCCCAATGTTCATAGCAGCACTGTCAACAATAGCCAAATCCTGGAAAGAGCCTAAATGTCCATCAACTGATGAATGGATCAAGAAGATGTGGTATATATATACAATGGCATATTACGTGGCAATGAGAAAGAATGAAATCTGGCCATTTGTAGGAAAGTGGATGGACCTTGAGGGTGTCATGCTAAGCGAAATAAGTCAGGTGGAGAAGGACAGATACCATATGTTTGCACTCATAGGTCTAACAGGAGAACAGGAGAAACCTGATGGAGGACCAGGGGGAGGGGAAGAGGGAAAGAGAGTTGGGGAGAGAGAAGGATGCAAAACTTGAGAGACTATTGAATACTGAAAATGAACTGAGGGTTGAAGGGGAAGGGGGAGGGGGGGAAAAAGGTGATGGAGATGGAGGAGGGCACTTGTAGGGAAGAGCACTGGGTGTTGTATGGAAACCAATTTGACAATAAACTATTTTTAAAAAATTAAAAAAATAAAAATCTAAAACACTGCATCTTTTCTTCTTATCTGCTATTCCTTTGCCTATGGGGAGGAAAGGAAGTGCCATGCACAAAGTCATGTTCTATGAAGATTGATCTAGGAAGGGGTAGAGAAATGGACTGGGAGAAAGGAGCAACAGTCATGGAGGTGGCTCATTTCTTCCTTTATTCAGTAAACATTTATTCCGCACTTGCTGTGTGTCAGGTGCATACAGATGGTTTCTTCTCTCCATGTCATTTTGGTCCCCCAAGAAGCAGACTTCAAAACAGAATACAATGTGCAAGAAATGGACTGCAGGACATGCCTCCAAAAGGCGAAGGAGATAGGAGCAGGGGCCAGTGGGGAGAGCCCTCAGATGGTGACATGGGCCTGACATCTGTGAAAAAGAGTGGAAGGAAGAGTAGCAGATTTCATGCAAGTTGGCAGAAAGTCTCGAATGGGCCAACAGACAGCCTCCCAAACCAAGGTTGCCCATTGGAGAAATCCATATAAGGCAGGAATGGACCTCCTCAATCCCCTGAGTGCACAGGTTGGTTGAAGGCAGACTGGCAGAGATGTGAACGCCATGGTGGGTTCAAAAGGCAGCAGCAGGAAGCTGTCTATGTTTCTTGTAGTAGGTCCTTTTGAAAGAGATCTGAGTGGAGCATGTCCATGGCTGACACGGCCTTCCAGAAGCTCTTGATTTAGACATATAAACATGCATCGCAGCCATATTCCAAGCCTGTGGACTAGTCTGGGGGGTTTGGGGTCCATCCCACATTCAGTCAGCCATAGTCTGGGTCATGGAGAGACCCCAGGGCAGTGCACAGCTGCTGAGACTAGGGAGGGTTGGGTGTGCAGGTAGGCACTGCCCACGGGCCGGGGACAGCAGGGAGATGGTTGCCATTACACACTCACGTGCAAGACACAGCGGCAAGAAGGAGGGAATTAACTAACTTCTTGTGAAGGGGAGGGTTCAGCATGAACGGATGTAGCCATTGGATGTGAGAATATGGCTAGAATTTATCGCATACACTGGAGGAGAAGTGGTAGAATCCATCCCATTGGAAACCTGGATTCTTATCCTGGCACCAACACTTATTTGCTGTATGACCTTGGGTCAGGCTCTTCATTTCTTTTCTTTTTTTTTATTTTGAGAGAGAGCACACACAAGTGGGAGATGGGCAGAGAGAGAGGGAGAGAGAATCCCAAGCAGGCTCCACACTGCCAGCACAGAGCCTGACACACAGGGCTCGATCTCAGGAACCATGAGACCTGAGCCAAAATCAAGAGTCAGATTAACCAACGAGGCACAGAGGTGTCCCAGTCTCTTTGCTTCTTTTAAGCTGCAGTTTCTTCATCTGTAAAATTGGCATCATGCTAGTATCTGTTTTACAGAATTGTTATGATGACACATAAGAATTCATTAGCAGAGTGCCTTGACCTAGGGTCCGTGATCGATCAGTAAATGACAGCCATTAGTAATCTTGCTGTTAATATTTCTGACATCCCAGACAGTGGAAATGGACTGTCCAAGGGTCATAAATGACACAGGGCAGCCAGTCTAGGGAGTTGCTGGTGGCTCTTTGCGGCTGGATCTCTTGGTACAAGGGAAGATGTGCTAGAAAACAGGCCCCATCAGATGCAAAGCCTTATGTGCTGTGTAAGATATTTCAGATTTCACACTAGGTTATGAGATGCTATTAAAGGATGTTATGTAGGGAGGGAGAGGATCAGATTTGCATTTTAAAAGTTTTCCTCTGGCAGCAGGGCATTCAGCGGAGCAGAGGGAGAAGGAGCTGAAGCGGAGAGATGAGTAAGAAGGCTTTTGCACTAATCCAAGTGAAAGATCAGAGGACCCACAAAAGGGAGAAGAGAAGCAGATGTGAAAGATATTTAGGAAGAAGGGACAGGTGATTGAAACCAGTTGGATATATAGGTGAGGGAGGCATCTTGGGTGATGGGGACGCCTGGCTGTTTGGTTCGAATGACTTGGTGGTTAGACGTACAATGCAGCCAATAGCAACTAGAAGGCAGGGACATGTGACTAAGTGGTGGTGGAGACAAGGCAATTGGGTCTGGGTGTGTTGCATCTCCAGCGCCTGTTGGACATCCCAGTGGGCCATTCTGGCAGATGGTTGGATGAACGGACCTTGGGTACGTGGAGATTGTGGGCACAGCCCAGCTGGGGGTCTGAATAAGAACGGCAGTGGGAAGAGTAAAGAGAAGGTCAGTACAAGGACTGTCCCTGGGCCCGTGTGATTCACACGGACATCTCGTCTGTAACCACCTTGTAAATGCATGCTTGAATGTGGGACTATGCCGCATCCTAAAGCCCCTTGAATCCACAAAGATACTGAAAGAATAAAACACCATCTGGGATTGAAAGAGTGAAGTCAGCTCAGCCTGTATAATTAAAAAGGATTCCTGTAGTTAATCAGGCTGGAGGGACACAGATAAATGCAGCAGCAGAGTTAATAGGAGGCCTTGTTTCTCCAAAGCCATGCAGCAGCTATAGAATGACTGACCAATGGCTCCCCAGAGCCACCTCGCTGACCCATCCAATACCAAGGGCACCCTACTACCAGGCCACCCTCGGCCCATGACAGCATCCCAGCCCACCACTTCCCCTGATCCCACCCCAGAAAGCAACCCATGACAGGTCCGGGTTCCCCTGTGGCCCTCTTGGAACGCTTTGGGATCACAACCCCTCCTCCATCCTGGCTACCTGCTCCTCTAGAGTGGGACCTGACTGTGTGCGTGTCAGACCACAAGTGGTCTTTGGCTGACTTTGGATGACAATGAGCAGCATCTGTGAGGATCATAGAACCCCTGGTTGGAATGGGGCATAAGGGGACCGATTTTAATCAGAAATCTGGAGCGGGAGCAGGCCCGGCCTCCCCTGGCTGTGCTTGTCACCCTGTGCTCAGAGAACTGCTTCTCGTCTGGGCCACATTTCAAAAGGGACACCGGCAAATGGGGCCACATTCCAGAGGGAATGATGGTGAGCTTAGGTAACACAAAGTGAATCACACGACGAATGCTTGTCAGCACTGGAGGGAACACAGTCTTTGAAGGGAAAATGCAAGAAAACTGTCTTCTGTGATGTAAGAGGCCATTATATTGAAAGGGGATTAACAGGCCTGGAAAGATACAGCAGGACCCATGATTCAGCCCTGGTCAGAATCCAGGCCTGGCAGATTTGCACTCAGTGGAAGGAGAATCTCAGTCACAGTCACAGTGTACTGCTCTAGGCTGTGTGCGTGTCTTGTCACAAGGGGTGTTTAAAAAGAGGCTGCTTTGGCCAGCCTGTGTGGTACCAGGAATCTCAGCCTATAGGGACTTTGGGCTAGATGACCTTTAAGAGCCCTCTGTTCAGCATCTGTGTCCTGAAAGCCAACCCCTGCCTGGGCAGGATGGGCCTCCTAATGCCATTAATGCCTATGGCTCCCTTCTCAGAGAGGTGAGGGGCGGCGGGGTGGGGGGCATGGAACCAGCCCAAAGCCCTCTGCTAAGGGACATATCTCTTCATCAGAAGCAACTGCAATACCATGCAACCGTGGCCCACTGTCTGTGGTGACCTGAACCAGCTATGGGCAAATACTCTTGCAAGATAGCTCTAGAAAAGCAGGAGTTCTAGAAAAAGGAGAGGGGTGAGAGGTTTGGGGACAGAAAGAGAAACTGAAACAACTCCACAGAGAGTAGGCTGGTAAGCAGGGCCATGGAGGTTGCAGGGGGCCTGACACAGTAGAAGTTGTGAGGCAGTAGATGGTGACAAGTGTTCCTGCCGCAGCACAGGAGGGGAGGGCAGTCTCCATGATGGCGTGGCATGGAGGAGACATAGGCAGAGGGTACGCTATTACTCTGTGGTTCTGGCTCTTGTGCCCCACGTGGCCTTGGTGGAGCCTCACATACCACTGTCCTGAGTTCCCACGGGAGCCCAGTTGGCTCTATAGCCACGCCCACCCATGGAAACAAGGCTCATCATTGAAGCAAACTGAGCAAGATCCTGTTTCTTGAAACTCAAGGCATTTAAGAGAAGTTCTAAGGGGGCAAGACAGTGGGTTTCAAAAAGTGTTTATGCAGCGGTACCAGTCCTCAGTACCAGACCTGGGGAGTGCAAATCCCCGTGTGGTTAGATGGTCTTCTCCTTTCAGATCTGTTGCCCACTCCCTACATCCTACCCTCTGGGAGCCAACAGTCCCCACTTTTCTTGTACATCAGCCCCTCTCCTGTCATAGGAACAGGGAACTGTGGGATGAGAATGCAGTGCCCCAGGTGGGCAGGGTCCTGCCAGGTGGACAGAATCCTAGATGTTTCAGCCAGAAAGAGTTTGAGCATGAATAGGAGGCAGCCTACCTCTGCAAAAGTGAGAGGGTATCTGAGGTGAGAAAACAGCCTCTGAATCCTCTAATCAATTATGACCTGTTCTCTAAATACTTGCTGCAAGAGCCAACAGCCCAGAATGCCTGAGGCTGCAGAGAGAGCCCAGTGACCTCTCTCCTTTGGCCAAATCTTCTTTGTCGGTAAGATGACTGCGGCGTCATCTTGAAGGTTCATTAAAGTATTACTGATAAAGTCTTTTCCGACTCCTACCCTTCAAGGAAGAGGGATCACTCCCCCTTTGTTACCGTAGCAAAACACTCTACAGATGTGCCCTCCAGAGCCCTGAAGTAATTCCTAGTCACCCATGGCCCCTTCCGTTCTGACTGCTCACTGTCCATGCTTCTATTATTCTTATTCTTTGAAAGTTATTTTTTTGTTGTTGTTTATCTTTTTTGAGAGAGAGAGACAGAGTGTGAGCAGGGGTGGAAGGATGCAGAGAGAGAGGGAGACACAGAATCTGAAGCAGGCTACAGGCTCTGAGCTGTCACACAGAGCCCTACGTGGGGCTCTAACCCATGAACCAAGAGTTCATGACCTGAGCCAAAGTCAGACACTTAATCAACTGAGACACCCAAGTGCCCCTGAATGTTATTTTTTAACAAGTCATTTCCTTTGAGGGGCAGGGGATTCATCTTTTTTCTGTATCCCCAACACTTATTTAGCCCAGAGCCTTGCATAGAATGGGGCTCAGGAAATGTGTGACAAATGAATGACCTTCAGATAGAATAACCAAATTTAAGCCC
The DNA here is from genome assembly GCA_004023845.1 of Helogale parvula. Classification (NCBI taxonomy): domain Eukaryota; kingdom Metazoa; phylum Chordata; class Mammalia; order Carnivora; family Herpestidae; genus Helogale; species Helogale parvula. Next base: position 106,891 of record PJEM01003384.1, read on the forward strand.
CATAAATAGCTCAATTTGCCCTATACTCATCCCAAATGTCTCTTTCTGGACACCCCCCCCACCCCAGCAAATATGCATCCACTTTGAAACACTACATATACTTCTACGCTTGCTGCATTCCCTGGCTCTTGTCCACTTCAACACCCAACTCCTGGAGACATGGCCACATCCCCATGCCCTGTTATTAAGGCTTCAAAGGATGTGGTTGAGAAGGGGGTCCTCACCTTCCATGTTTTGTTAGGACATAAATTATAACAAATGTAGACCATAAGGCCATTAAGTCATGTCCAACCAAAGAGAGAGGAGAATGTTGGTACCAAAGGGTGATTGGTAAGAGCAATGACTATAAAAGCATGTTCTATGTACCTGTGAGACCAGCCTGAGTCTCTGCTCCATCTTGTACTGTTAGTGTGATCACGGTCCAGTGTCTGAAACTCTCTAACCTACAGTGGCTTCACCAATCCAAGCAGGCACTTAGCGTAGACCTACAACAGCATAAGCTCCACATAAACGTTGGCTGCTGTTGATTGTGACTTTCCATCAGGTTATAGATCCAGGACTCAAAGAGATCCTAAACATCGTCAAGGTTTTGGGCTCTTCAGCACCTGGTCAAAGTGCTTTGAGAGTGAGGGTAGCAGTGACAAATGGAGAAGATGCACTCTTGCTTCAATCAGAATTGCCCTGCGTGCCTCTGCTTGATTGAGCTTTTATGGAGATTTTAAGGAAAAGGAAGGGGAAGAGCTTTCACTGACAAAATTAATCCCAATTGCAGACAAGCACCAGAATCTCCTCTTCCACATCCTGGCCAAATGATGGTCCTGCCTTTCCTTAAACACTTAAATTCTCACTGTGAGGCCCCAAACTAATTTGCTTCACAATGTTTGTACTCTTTAGAATATTCAGAACCTCAAACAAATGGCTAACAAAGTTTTATTGCCTTGTAGAAATCCCGCCAGACCTAGTTTAATGAAAAGAGCACTGTGCAAACTTAATTGAAGTGCAGTATTCTTGCAATAGTGCCACAATCATCCCCAAAAACGGTTGTCCTCTGTAGGTTTTAAATGTTTCCCAGCCCTCTCGGCCACACTCTGCATTTGCTTAGCAAATCTGTGTAGTTATAGCGAGCCTAAAGATCACGTTCAGTTTGAACCCTTGTGCAAATTGCCACAAATTCTCAATCAATGGAGTTTGAAATAATATTTCAGTGTTTCAGTAATGATGTTTTCCATTCCGCAGCACTGCCAATTTTTCAAAGCATTTTCATAGCTGATGTCTCACTTAGCCACCCCTCTGAGTTGAGATGAGAATGAAAGAAAATTCTATATTTGGCATGCTCTGTAAATGGCAGGGCTCCGAAAATGTTTACAATTACTAAGTTATTAGACTCCAGGTCTCCCAGTGCTGACTCACAGCCTGGCCTGTCTCCTTAGGCCTTGCAGCCTCTCTCGCTCAGAAGGGATGAAAGATGGCTCCAGTGAGAGGTGCCTGGGTTCACTGGGAAAAATACCCTGGGCATCTGGATGGCACTGTGTCTTCCAGGATCAAGGAGTACACACAGATGCTAATAAAGGTGGGTACAGAAATGGCAAATGGGTGGGAATGTGCTCAGAACTGTCTGGGGAGGGTGACCGAGGACCCCTCACTCACGTGAGAATCTGCCCTCCCTTGACGGTTGCAGCTGCCCTTGGCTCTGCCTGCTGTCCTCGCCCATGTGCAAGTTCACGTTCAGATCCATCTTTCAAGCCCAGGCCAATCAGCGGAAATGCCACCTCCCTCAGTAGCTCATCTAAGAATCTCAAGTTCAAGTCATCCCTCTTCCTGTGAAGTTTCTCTGCTCTTTGCCCCACTCCCATGACCCTTCTTCCACATGGCCTTGCGTTTCTGTTGGAGACAAGGTGTTTCTTTCTTGCTAGTTGACAAGCAACCTGAGCGCGAGGCTCGTGCTATTCCACCTTCCGTCGTGCACTGAGTTAGGCAGAGCAAGTCGTGAGCAACAGCTGTGGGACAACTGCACATGCTCCCATTCTTTCTGTGAGTAAATCTTGGCTTTACGCTGTGTATGTGGCCGCCCAGCCAGAGTAACATTCCTCCAGTTCTTTGCAGCCAGGCCCATGGCCCTATGCGGTTTTTGTCGAATGGGTAAGAACAGAAACGAGGTGAATTTCCATTTCACATTCCTAACAATTGAGTAGTTCATCTCTTTTGTGCTTTTTCCTCCCCCTGGGCTTGGAAGCAGATGTAGAAGACAAGACCTATACCCTGGGGAGAGCAGAGCAACCAGATGGAAGGAACTTGGGTTTCTAGCAAAGCCTCCCCACCACCTAGGCAGCTCCTCCCAGACACTTGCATGAGAGACAAATAAACTACAATTTGTCTTAAGTTATTCTATTTTGGGACCTCTTTTTCCTTTTTTTTTTAAGGGGTTTTTAAGTTTATTTATTTTTGAGAGAGAGAGAGAGAGAGAGAGAGACTCTGAGCGGAAGCAGGGGAGAGGCAGAGAGAGAGAGGGAGACACAGAATCCAAAGCAGGCTCCAGGTTCTGAGCTGTCAGTGGAAAGCCAGACATGGGGCTCAAACTCACAAGCTGTGAGATTATGACCTGAGCCAAAGTCAAACGCTTAACCAATTGAGTCACCCAAGCGCCCCCCATTTAGGGAGCTCTTTATTAAAATTGCTTTGCCTAACCACTAATCAGCATACAGGTGTTCTATACAATTTTGGTGTGTCTGAATGAATGGATGCATGGATAAACAAAAGCATAAGTAAGCATGAATGCATGAATAAGTAGGTGGCCTGTTGTCAACCACGGCTCTGCTTGAAGTAATACCTGCCTAATTTTCCTAATGGCATCTGATTTTCCTAAGAGAGAAAGAGCCAGGAAAGAGTTTGGGGAAGAGGGGGAGGACCTATACTTCTAAGGTGGAGCCCCAGGAAGCCTAGTGACAGCTTTGCTACTGATCTACTTTTCAACTGATGTAAGCTACTCACCAGGAACCTGCTATCAAAACTCCAAAAGGAGTTTTCTACTGTCAGGAGTTCTTGAAACAGCTTGAGCTGACAGTGTACAAGAACTGTATCCGATGGCAATAAAGGGCATTCAATGAACCTATTCTCCTTGTGACAATGTTCTTTAAGAAATTCCAAATATTGGGGCACCTGGATTGCTCAGTCAGTTAAGCGTCAGACTCATGATTTCAGCTGAGGTTGTGATCTCACAGCTCTGACATTGAGCCCCAGCCCATGTGGGGCTCCATGCTGACAGCACGGAGTCTACTTGGGATTATCTCTCTCCCTTGCTTTCTGCCCTTCCCCAACTAATGCACACATGCACTTTCTCTCTCTCTCAAATAAACTTTTTTAAAAAATCAAGAAATTCAAATTATTTTTTGTTTAATAGGTGACCAGCTGCCTCTGTAAGGCGAAATGACATCTAATGGTAAAGAAAAATGACATATGTGCTCCACATTCCTCAAAAAAATGAGGAGTGAGAATCAAATGAAGTCAAGTGTGCAAAAGTGTCCTGTAAACTCTTAGGCCCAATAATGGACCTGTTGTTTTATCCATCTGGCAACTTTCTTCCATTACGTATCTGTGTGATTCCACCTGCTGATTACTAGTCCTTTCCCCTGGGCCAAAACAGTGAGAATGTGACCCAAGTGTGGCCAATCATAGAGGCTAGGATTTTTTGGTCACTGTGATTGGTCCAAAGGGTGAATACATGACTCAGACCAAGCCAATCAGACCTCTTCCTTAGGAAGAGCTTTACCTCTATTCTACAGGGTTACCAGCTGGAGCGAAGGCTCTAGAATTCTTTGGAACCCTCTGTTCTGAACAAAGGAAGCCGAGTTCAGAGGTAGAGAGGGAGGCTCTGACCCATTGTTTCTGAGACCAACTCCATTTCTGTCCTCCAGAACCACACAAACAAATTCTCTTATATGAAAAAATTCCTTTTTTTGTATAAACTTGATTTGGTTATTTTTCACTTGAAATCAAAATAACAATCATAATAAAATACTACATACAAGTAATATGTTATCCTTCAAGAAATTTTGTTCAAATGGACTTTCAGAGCTTTAGAGATGGTAACCAGTGGCCATGCCAGTTGAGACTCTACCCAAGAGTGGCCTCTGGCATCTAGAAGAGCCATCTTTTTGACTAACCATGTGGATTCTGAGGGGACATAGCCTTCCTGGTGAAGGTATAAGAGGACCCCAACCAGCCAGCGGTTCCAGTCTGGCCCACCCTCGTGATTAGTGCAATGGTAGGTTTGCCTGAATATTTCCAAGGACAGGAAAGTCACCTCCTCACAAAGGAGAACATCCTATTGTTGGACAATTCTGATTCTTAAAAATAAAACCAAATCTGGTTCTTTCAGACTTACCTGTTTCTCCTTTTCACTCTCGGAAGCTGCACAGAATATCAACACCCATACTGCTCCCAGCAACCTATACTCCCAACCCCTCCAAGCAGATGACTCTTCAGGTCTATGAAAACACGTACCCTATGTCCCTGAATCTTTCCTTCTCTGAACTAAAAAGCAATTTTGCTCCAGTGACAAGCCTATTAAACTCATTACCACCCTGCCTTGTCTTGCTGGATGCCCGCCAATGAGCTGGGCATCTCTCTTCGCTCATGATATCCAAAACCTCACTCCTAATTGCAGCCATGTTCTGACAGTGCAGAGCCTACCAGAATGATCACCATCCTGGATCTGAACCTGCACACTCTAGAAATGCAACCTAAATTTATGTCCTTTTAGAAACTTCTTCTCAGACCGTTGACTCATCTTGAGCTTAAAATAAACTAGAACCACTAAATCTTCTCTCTCAAAAGTGCTTTAACCTATCTTTTACTTTTGTGGATTATTTTTTGAAACCACATAAAAGAAGTTACATGAATTCAGATTTATTCACTGTGGTCCGTCATTTCATATTTTTAAAAAATGAATATGTGAACAAATGTTTTCTATATTGCTCAGGGCTGGGTGGTTTGCAAATTAGATAAGCTTGCCTCTTTGACTTTATTTAAATTCTCGGTTAAAATGTTGACTAGGATTGGGCCAAGGGCAAAAAAACCCTCCCTTCAGAAGGAAAGGGATTTTTTTTCCCCTGGGTAAGAGCCTTCAGCCAACTATGAATCCGTCCATGGGTACATTGTCCAACCCACCTCTCTCCATCTGGTCTCCATCATGAGAAATTTGTCAAACTCCTGAGCTGACCTAATTAATGCATTAATGATATTGTCCCTTAGCGTTGGAGAAAGCCCTGACCAACAGACGTGGGACAGGTTCATTTTGTGGAAGTGGTGAGAGGGGTTAGCAGAATGGGCCCTGCAGAGGGAAGGTCAGACCAGCAGTGAGGCTCTGAATGCTTCAGCGTACGGAAGCTCTGGAAGGGAGATTGGAGGAAATATGAACACAAGGGCATCCCACCCCTGTTCACCTGGGCAGGTCTTGTCAGAAACATATCCTAGATCTAACCACTCAGCATGTGGTTGTCTAGCCCTTCACTCTGGTCCAAGCACAGTTATCCAAAGGCAGCTTTACATGGAATCAACATGCCCACACTGTGAGGATTTCAGGCACATTTTAAGACGTTGCCAAGCCCTAGAGCCTTTGAACTTGGGTAGATGGGAAATAGTCCTAAATATCCTTACAAGCTGGAGTGTGGGGTTCAGCTGAGCACATTTCTGGGGAAGGTTGTACAGGACCCAGAATGTAGCAAAAGGGGCAAAGCTCTGATGGGGGAGTCAAGGAATGTAGGGAGACCCTGGGGAAGCACTCTGAGAGACTCTTGAGCCCAGAGAAGCTGGCTGGACATCACATCCCTGGAATTTGGATTGATGTGTGTGTGGGTGTCTATAACGATCTCATGGACCATTTGTGAAAAGATAGGATCTTAGGATTCTATTCATTTCATGGGACTGTTGTGACAAACTACCCCAAACTGGATGGTTAGAATAGTAGAAATTTATTTTGTCACAGTCTGGAGGCAGAGGTCTGAAAATACAGTATTAGCAGAGCCATACTTCCTTCTGAGGCCCCTGCAACAGAACCCCTTCCATGCCTCTCTCCTAACTCCCAGTGACTGTGGACGATCCTTGTCATCCCTTGGCTTATAGTCACATCAGTCCCATCTGCCATCATGTCACCTTCTCCTCTTCATGTCTTCTCCTCCTCTGTTTTCACTTTCTCTCTGCCCTTCCACTATAAGGACACTGGTCATCTGATTTAGGGCCCACCGACTGGTCCAGGAAGATCTCATGTCAAGATTCTTAAGATACTTATATCGGCAAACATCCTTTTTCGGAATCAGTAACACTCACAAGGTCTAGGGACCAGCATATAGACATACCTTTTGGGGGGCTATTATCCAACCCCTTGTAAGAATCGGTCTCAGTTTTTCTTCTGATAGTACCAAATCACTCTCTCACCTTGACCAGGAGCAGTGCTTTTCCTGCCAAAAGTCATCAAGACTTATGCTAGAAATTAGCAGTATGTCACTACCACCACTATGGAAACAGCACAATGTTTGCTGGGATCCGGCGAAAGAGCGCACACACATGAACACACGTACACACATACACACACAGGAAACATTTTATTTGAAGCCCCCAACATCAAACGCAATCTTACTCTCTCTATATATCACCAACTAGAGTAACTATAAGTACAATGTGTGTGTGTGTGTGTGTGTGTGTGTGTGCGTGTGTTATGTGTTTTAAGAAGTCCTTTGATTGGGATCCATTACTATTTCTCTGTTACCTTTGTTTGTATCTAGTTGTGTGATGCCTGTTTTCTTTTTTATCCTCAGATCACTGCCTTCTTCCCCAGTCGTACTTGACGTTTCCTGCACCAACCCTGGGTCGTTAGTAGCCAGCAAAGAGGTGATTCAGGGGCCTCTTCCTCCCGGGGCTGAACTGGACCCAGTTTACCATGCTCGCCCCATTCCTACTAGCTGCTCTCACCTATTACCATAATCCCCAAATAGCTGCTGGGCAGGCGAGCACTTAAGGACCCTGGAGAGGAGCTCAGGGAGCCTGACAGTGCCATGGCCCGAGCACTTTTTTTTTTTTAATGTTTTTATTTATTTTTGAGAGAGAGAGAGAGAGGGAGAGAGAGAGAGAGAGACAGCATGAGCAGGGGAGGGTCAAAGAGAGAGGGAGACACAGAATCAAAGACAGGCTCCAGGCTCTGAGCTAGCTGTCAGCACAGAGCCCGACGCGGGGCTTGAACTCACAAACCGTGAGATCATGACCTGAGCCAAAGTCGGACACTTAAGCGACTGAGCCACCCAGGCGCCCCCTGAGCACTTTTGAGCCCAACTCATTCATTCATCATTCCTCTGAGCAGATGTCTCTGAGCACCTGCTCTGGGCAAGGCACCATTCTAGGTCCCAGGGGATGGGGGAATGTGACGATGGCCCCTGCCGCAAAGCACTTAAAGCAATCTCACAACATCCCATCTTTCAGACTGAGAGTTCGAATCCAAAGCAAGGAAGAAAACGTCACAGAGCACCGTAAACACCCTACCCCTTTGGGTCTTTACAAGCAACATTCACACACTGCATCTCACGAGAATTAGTGTCATCACCCCGATGAGGTTGGTGGCCTCTCAGAGTTTTCAGAGGAAGCTGCAGAGGGACATATGGGTCATATACAATTTGCCCAGGTTCCCGGAGAGGGGGCAGTACGTCTGGGGTCTGAGTCCAGGTTCCCTCCGTGAAGTCTGAGGCTCTTTCCACTCTGCTCTGAAAGAGTTCGTCTTTATTTTCTCCCGCCTCCTTTCCGAGCCATTTTCAGCCTTTCTCCTTTCTCTCCCCCCGGGCTCCGGGGACCCTGTGGCCTTTGTGGCTCCCCGCTCTGCATTCCCATCCTGGGGTCCCAGGGCTCCTTCCTCTTCATCCAAAAGCTTCTCCATTCTCTAGTTTGATAAGTTATGCTAATTGGTGAAAATAGGTCAAACAGCAAATTTCCAATCCTATTTTAAGCTTCGGGGAGATGAAGCTCTAACGGAAAATGAATACGATGACTATTTAATGGACGAGCTGGCTGAGGAGAAACCACTTTCAGCAATATGCAAACATTTACCCAGCACCTATCATCTTGGAGGAAATGAGCTAGGGACTACACGGGAGGGTACAGAGCAGTCGCCTCCCCAGTGCCATGGCCCGGAAAGCTTGGAGCTGGGGGCCGGCTGGAGTTCTGCGTGAGTCCCTGCTGTGAGGTGCCGGGCCAGTGACAAGCTCTTTGAGCTTAGTGTTCTGTGAAACGGAGGTAAAAATATCCCCTCGCAAGGCTCTCGTGAGGATTCAACAGGCTAGAGTAGTTAGACGTGCCTTGCCGGTGTTAGGGATTTAAATGTTTCATATGTTTGTCTCCTGCCTTCTTAGAGAGCTTATGTTCCAGCTGGGGCCATAAGGTCATTACCGTGAATCGAGTAGAGGTTAACTGCACGCCAACAGTCTCGCGCTTCCTGAACCTTGCAAAAGAGCTACTGACTTTGGGGAGCTGGTAGAAGGACAGAACACAAGGCAGGAGTTGGAGCCCAGGTAAGAGAGCATGGTGTAGATGAGAAAGTGCAGGTTCACGTAAGGCGAGGGTACAGTAGGGGGGGCAGGGGCAAGGACCCAGCAGGTAGGGTCCAGGTCCTGGGGGTTCCAGGCATTCTTTACCTCGGGCAGCAGAGCCCCAGTCCGCCTCTGTCTTCTCCTCTGTCTCTGTCACGATCTCCTCCTCTGCATTTCTCTTATAAGTACATCTGTCATTAGACTTGGACCCCACTCTAAATCCAGGATGATCTCATCTTGAGATCCTTAACTTAATTACATCTGCAAAGGCCCTTTTCCAAGGCTTCACAAGTGCCCCAGATCTCATTCTTAAATCTCACTGAAGCCTGCGCTCGGAATTTGAAACGGTACAATCACTACGGTAGTTTCTTACAAAGTTAAACATATGCCTACCATTTTATCCAGCCATTCCATTTCTATGAATTCACCTAAGAGAAAAGAAACCAGAGGTCCACATAAAGACTTGTACACAATGTTCATAGCAGCTTTATTTGTAATAGTCAAAACCTGGAAATAACCCAGATGTCCAACAGGGGAATGGATAAACAAATTATAGTGTATCCATATAATGGAATCCCACTCAGGAATCAAGAGGAATGAACTACGCGGCAACACAGATGAATCTTAAGGTAATTATATTAAGCGAAGGAAGCGAGGCAAAGAAAAGAATATATATCAGACTGATTCTGTTTAATAACAAACTCTAGAAAATGCAAACTGATGTAGATAAGATCAGAAAGCAGATAAATGGGTACTTATGGAAGAGAAAAGTTGGAGGGGAAGGGCAGAGAGAGTACAAAAGGATACAAGGAAACATTTAATGTCATGGATATGATGCTCACTGCCTTGATCATGGTGATATTTACACATGTCAACACTTGACACATTGTACAATTTAAATATCTCCAGTTTATGGTATATCAGTTATACCCCCAATAAAACTACTTTAAAAAACCTCACTGAAGAATTTTAATTAAATACATGACGAGAGTTTCAAAGGTAAATACATGGCGAGAGTTTCAAAGATCTTCCAGTTGTACAGAAATGAAAACACTAGAGACAGGAAAACAGCCTGAGGCATAATTATATATAATAGTTGGAGAGGAGAGGAAGTGCTGACTCATTCAAATTTAATTGCTGTGTAGTATTCCACTGTGGAAATATACCATAATCCATCTATTGGCCCATTGAAGTATATTTAGATTGTTTCTAATTCTTTATTGTTACAAAAATGCCTTATTGAATAGTAATGTAAGTTTCTCCAAGAACTCACACGCAATACCTACAGGTGCAATTGTTGAATCAGAGTTCAAGTGCCTTCAAGTTTACTAAATATTGCCAAATTGCTCTCTCCAAAGTCATTGCAAAAATATTCAATCCTGTCAGAATTTTGAGTTTCCATTGTTCACATTCTCATCAACACTTGGCATTACCAAAATGTTAACATTTTTATGGATGTAAAATGGTTTGTCTAATCTCTTGAATTTGCATTTCCAGAATTATTAGTGAGGTTGTGTATCTTACTACTCTTGGCCACTGAGGTTTCCTCTTCCGTGAATTATGTACATATCTTTTGCTTGTTTTCCCAGGGGGCCCCTTGTCCTATTTTTATTGACTTGTAGTTCACTTTATATTCTTATATTCTAATCCTGTATGCTGTACGCTTTGCAAAAATCTCCCAATCTGTGGCCTATCTTTTCACTTTGTTTTCTGGTGCCCTTTGTTATATGATGTATTTATTTCCTAATGCTCCTGTAACAAGTTATCACAATCATAGCGGCTGAAAACAACAAACTTACTATCTTAGAGCCTGAGGGTAGAAGCCTCAAATGGCTTCCATTTGGCTAAAATCAACTCGCGGGCAGGCTGTATTTCTTCTGTAGTCTCTAGGGGTGAAATCAGTTTCTTTGCCTTTTCTGGCTTCTAGAACCCATTTCTTGGCTTGTGCCCCTTCCTCCAACTTCAAAGCCAACCACACAGAGTCTTCAGATCTCTCCCTCATTTTGACACTCCTAGGTTCCTTTTATAAAGACCTAGGGTCAGTCCAATTTAATAAAACTATTTAATAAGTGCCGTCTTTGCTGTAGAGCAAGCTTTCATAAATGCACGGGTTTATTTCTGGGCTCTCTATTCTAATTCTTTCAATAATTTACTCCATTGCTTCTCAAAGCGTGTTCCACAGGCCAAAAGCATCACATCCCTTGGTTAGCTTGTTTGGCATGCAGAGTCTCAAGCTGCATCCCATACTTTCTCGATTAGGATCTGCCAATAACAAGACCCCCAGGAAATTCCTATAAGCAGGAAAGGTTAAGAAGCACGAGTTTACCCAGCATGCTTTTAAAATCCTAGTGACTTCCTTTCAAGCAGTGATACCTGGTCATGCAAGTTCTCTTCTTTGCTGTTTGTCCTGTTGAATTCATAGTTTGGGTAAGATTGGAAATTTATGAACTTGTCATATATAACTCCTTTTTATGTCCTGTATGTCTCCGTAGAGGTTTTGTATATCCTTTTTGAAGCCCTAGGGTCAGGCTTTGCCCACATGAAGGTAACTCTGAGCCTCTTGCTGGGCAGGGCAGGTCCGTGTTACAGTCACTCACTGTGGGTTTGGGACCCTGTGGTAGTGGCCAGGCTGTACCTGCCCCCAGCTGACCTATTCCCATTGGGCATGAGCAGGGAGGGAGTTGCAGGAACTGGAGTCCGTGTGCAGCATCCTTGTCTCTTACTGGTTGTCTAGAGTGCCAGGCAGGTAGGTGTTCAGCGCTCTTGGGACCATGGGTGCCCTCACCAGGATGTACTCTAGCACCCGTTTAGAAAGTTCAGCATGATCACAGGCTATTCTAGGCAGTAGATTTCTGCTCTGCGGCGCTGTACAGAGAAGGTCTGAGCAGACAGACCTGTCTGGGTTGCCTGAACCAACAGAAGGAGGCTGGGTTTTCCAACTGCCTATCTTGCTTCCCTGCATGGCTTCTGCCATTGGTCTTCTTTCTCCCAACCCCAGCATCCTAAACAACAGGCAAAAAAAGGGCCGCTTGGTTCCAGAAAATCTGGAGGCCAATGGAGGCACCAGTTGCCCTGCCCAGGACCCTAACATGGGAAGCATAGGAGCAAGTCCAGTATTTATATAAGGAATTGGAGCATCCTGGTCAGATTCCCAACTGGCTGAAAATTGATGTTGGTACTGATGCCTGCCCCATGGTGGGGCAGAAACTGGAGCAGAATCAAAAAGTTGTTAAGCAATCCGGGCTTGCCCAAGGCTCTAGCAGCTCCTAAGCTCTGAGGATACCTTGAAGCCGGTTTCTACAGGCCACTCTGTATCTGGCTCTTTGCTGTTGCTAAGGAGTGAAGGGGCCACAGCACAGAGGAGACCTTTTGCACCTGTTGCTGAAGCTCTAGGTCATCAGCTGCGAAAGCACTCCACCAGTGATTGTGAGCGCACGGCAGGCACTGACAGTGACGGATTGCCAAGTGACAAGAAGCTGGGAGGGTTGAAGGCAGGGGAGCCCGATGCCCAGAACTTCAGCAACAAAGTAGGCCAGAGAGGGTGAGAGTTTTTGGCTAGTGACAGCTACTCCCTGTACAGAATTTAAGCTGGAGACTCACTTGGGGGAGATGCCATGTGAAACATGGCTACACTGAGCAAATCTATTTGGAGCTGTTTAGCTTTCTGTGCGTGGATAATACACCTTGGGATGGGAGGAAACCATAAGCCTGGAACGTAGGAAGAGCTTCTTGGATTTGAATCTGACAAAGAGCAGTGAACTTCACAGGGCTGAGGCTTAGAGGTGTAGAGGTCAGGGTGAACAGCAGACTGGGGAGATGCCAGCGTCCCGGAGCCCTGCTCGGGGTCTGACCCATGCGGATCTTCAGTACTCGTCATTCTTGCTTGTACTCCGTATGATGAAAACAGATGGTGTTGCGTATATAAAAACTTACAAGGTATGTTTGAGAGGAAAGGAAAAGTTTGCCTTCTGACCTCACTTACTCCTTTTTCTAAAGTTTTTATTGTAAGTTTGGTTAGTTAACGTATAATGTTTCATTAGTTTCAGGTGTGTGCTATAGTGATTCGATGATTTCAGACCTCACTCAGTGCTCATCACACAAGCATTGTCCCTAACCCCCAATACCTACTTAACACACACTCCCTACCCCCTCCCTCTTTGGTAACCATCAGTTCTTTATAATTAAGAATCTGCTTCTTGATTTGTCTTTCTTTGTCTCCCTTGGTTTGTTTGTTTTGTTTCTTAAATTCCACATAGGAGTGAAATCATATGGTATTTGTCTTTCTCTGACATTTCATTTAGCATTATACTCTTTAGAACCACCCATGTTGTTGCAAATGGCAATATTTTACTCTTTTTATGGCTGAATAATATTCCACTGTCTTTATCCATTCATCAGTCAATAGACACTTGGGCTGATTCCATATCTTGGCTATTGTAAATAAGGCTGCTATAAGCACAGGAGTACTTGTATCCTTTTTAATTAGTGTTTCTGTACTCTTTGGGTGAATATCCAGTAGTGTGAGTGCTGGATCATAGGGTAGTTCTATTTTTAACTTTTTGCAGTCCCTCCATACTGTTTTCATCCGGACTGCACCAGTTTGCATTCCCAGCAAATAGTGCACGAGTATTCCTTTTTCTCCACATTCTTGTCAACACCTGTTGTTTCTCGTGTTGAGTGTAGCCACTCTGACAGACTCGAGGTGATATCTCGTTGTAGTTTCGATTTGCATTTCCCCAATAGTAAGTGATGATCATCTTTTCATGTGTCTGTTGGCATCTATCTGTTTTCTTTGGAGAAATGTCTGTTCATGTTTTCTGACCACTTTTGATTGAATTATGTTTTTTGGGTGTTGAGTTTTACAACTTCTTTATGTATTTTGGATACTAACATTTTATCGAATATGTCATTTGCAAATCTGTTCTCCTATTCTGTCAGTTACGTTGCTGGTCCTTCACTGTACAGAAGACTTTTATTTTGTTATAGTCCCGATAGTTTATTTTTGCTTTCCCTTGCCTGAGGAGACCTATTGAGGAAAAAGTTGCTTCAGCCAATGTCAGAGGTTGCTGCTTGTATTCTCTTGTAGGGATTTTATGGTTTCCTGTCTCACATATAGGTATCTAATCCATTTTGAATTAATTGTGTATGGTGTAAGAAGGTGGTCCAGTTTCTTTTTTTTTGTAGGTTGCTGTTCAGTTTTTTCAACACCATTTGTTGAAGAGACTGTTTTTTCCCCTCTGAATATTGTTTCCTGCTTTGCTGAAAATTAGCTGACCATATAGTTGTAGGTTCATTTCTGGGTTTTCTATTCTGTTCCATTGATCTAAGTATCTGTTTTTGAGCCAGTACCATACTTTTTTGGGTGGCTGCAGCTTTCTAATATAGCTTGAAGTCCGGAATTGTGATGTTACGAGCTTTGCTTTTCTTTAAGATTGCTTTGGCTATCAGGGTCTTTTGTGGTTCCATACAAGTTTTAGGATTATTTGTTCTAGTTCTGTGAAAAATGCTGTTGGCATTTTGATAGGGAGTGCGTTAAATCCATAGATTGCTTTAGGTAGTATAGACATTTTAACAATATTTGTTCTTCTAATCCATGAGCATGGGGTGTCTTTCATTTCTTTGTGTCCTCTTCAATTTCTTTCATCAGTACAGAGCACTGATGCACTCTGCATCAGAGTACAGGTCTTTCACTTCTTTGGTTAAGTTTATTCCTAGGTATCTTATTTTTGGTTCAGTTATAAATGGGATTGTTGTCTTAGTTTCTCTTTCGGCTGCTTCATCGCCAATGTATAGAAATGAAACAGAATTCTATACATTGATCTTGTATCCTGTGACTTTACTGAAGTTGTTTATCAGTTCTAGCAGTTTTTTGGTGGAGACTTTGGGTTTTCTTTATAGAGTATCATGTCATCTGCAAATAGTGAAAGTTTTACTTCTTCCTCACAGATTTGGATGTCTTTTATTTCCTTTAGTTGTCTGACTGGTGTGGCTAGTACGTCCAGAATTATGTTGAATAAAAGTCGTGAGAGTAGGGGTGCCTGGGTGGCTCAGCTGGTTGAATGCCTCACTTTGGCTCAGGTCATGATCTCCATGTCGGGCTCTGTGCTGACAGCTCAGAGCCTGGAGCCTCCTTCAGATTCTGTATCTCCCTCGCTCTCTGTCTCTCTCTCAAAAATAAATATTTTAAAGGTTTTTTTAAGTGGTGAGAGTGGACATCCTTGTTTTTTCCTGACCTTAAGGGAAAAGCTCTTCATTTTTCACCATTGAATATGATGTTAGCTGTGGATTTTCCATGGTTGGCCTTTATTATGTTGAGGTATGTACCCTCCAAACTTTGTTGAGAGTTTTTATCATGAATAGATGTTGTACTTTGTCAAATGTTTTTTTCTGTGTCTATTGAAATGATATAGTTCTTATCCTTTTATTAATGTGATGTATCCTGTTGATTGGTGAATAGAGAACCATCAAGGAATAAATCCCACTTGTGATGAATTATTTTTTTTTTTAATGTATGGCTGGATTCTGTTTGGTGTTTTCTTGAATTTTTATATCCATGCACATCAGGAATATTGTCTGTAGTTCTTTTTTTCAGTAGTGTCTTTACCTGGTTTTGGTATCAGGGTCATGCTGGCCTCATAGAAATAACTTGCAAGTTTTCCTTCCTTTTCTAGTTTTTTGAATGGTTTAAGAACAATAGATATTGCCTCGTCTTTAAGTATTTGGTAGAATTCACCCGTGAAGCCATTGGGTCCTGGATTTGTTTGTTTGTTGTTCTGTTTTGGCTTGGTTTTTGGTTTGTTTTGGGGCTTTTTTGTTTTGTTTTGTTTTTGTCTCGTTGTCATTCTGTTCAAGTTTTCTATTTCTTCTTGCTTCAGTTTTGGTTAGTTTTATATATTTCTAGGAATTTATCCATTTCTTCAAGGTTGTCCAATTTGCATATGGTTTTTCATAATATTCTCTTCTAATTGTTTTTCTGTGGTGTTGGTTGTTTGTGATTTTTATCTGTAAGGCCTTTATCTTTTTTGATTGACAGGTCTAGCTAAAGGTTTAACCATTTTATTGATTTCCCCCCCCCCCCCAAGAACCAGCTTCTGGTTTCATTGATTTGTTCTGCTGTTTTTATAGTTTCTATGTTATTTATTTTTGCTCTAATTGTTATTTCCTTCCTTTTTCTGGCTTTAGGTTTTGTTTCTTTTTCTACCTCCTTTAGGTGTAAGGTTAGGTTGTTTGAGATTTTTCTTGCTTCTTGAGATGGGCCTGTATTGCTATACACTTTCCTCTTAGGACCAGTTTGGCTGCCTCCCAAAGGTTTTGGATTGTCATGTCCTCATTTTCATTTGTTTCCATATACTTATTAATTCATTGATTTTCTTGTTGACCCAGGAAGTCATTGGTTATAGCATGTTGTTTAACCTCCATGTATTTGTGGTCTTCTCAAGTTTTTTCCTGTGGTTGATTTCTAGTTTCATAGTGTAGTGGTCAGAAAAGATGCATGGTATGACTTCAATCTTTTTGAATTTTTGAGGACTGTTTTGTGGCCTAATATGTGATCTATTCTGGAAAATGTTTCATGTGCACTTGAAGGTGTATTCTGTTTTAGGATGAAATGTTCTGAATAGATCTGTCAAATCTATCTGGTCCCATGTGTCTTTCAAAGCCATTGTTTTCTTGTTCATTTTCTGTTTAGATGATCTATCCATTGATGTAAGTGGGGTGTTAAATTCCCCTTCTGCTATTGTAGTATTATCGATTAGGTCCTTTATGTTTGTTATTAGCTGTTTTATATATTTGGGTGCTCCTATGTTGGGTGCATAATTGCCATTGTTATATCTTCTTATTGGATTGTCCCATTTATCATTATATGGTATCCTTCTTTGTGTTTTGTTAGTGTTTTGTGGCTTTTTTTTCCCAAATGTTTACTTTTGAAAGAGGGGAGAAGAGAAAAAATGAATGGGGTAAGGGCAGAGAGCAAGAAGGCCAAAGGATCCCAAGTGGGCTCCACGCTGATAGAAGTGTGCCTGATCCAGGCTCTAACTCACAAACCATGAAATCATGATCTGAGCTGAAGTCAGATGTTCAACCAACTGAGCAACCTAGGTGTCCCATTACGGTCTTGGTTCTAAAGTCCATTTTGTTCAATGTAAGTATTGCCACTCGGACTGTATTTTGACATCCATCTGCATGATCAGTGTTTCTCTGTCCCCTCACTTTTAATCTCCAGGTGTCTTTACATCTAAAAATGAGTCTCTTGTAGGCAGCATATAGATGGGCCTTTTCATATATATGTATATATTTATTTATAAATATATACATAACAATATATAAATATTCTATGTTTATATATTAATATATAATATAAATCTATATATATACATCTAAATTCTGTCACCCTACATCTTTTGATTGCAACATTTAGTCTATTTCCATTCAAAGTAATTATTGATATGTATTGATTTTCCTTTTATTATTTTGTAGTCGTTCTTGAAGATTTCCTCTGATCCTTTTCTGTCTTTGTCTCTTTCATGGTCTGCTGATTTTCTTTAGCAATATATTTGGATTTCTTTCTCCTCATTCTTTTCATATTAATCAGTGGTTTTGATATACGGTTACCATCAGGTTTGTATATAACCTCTTCTGCATGTAACAGTCTAGAGTGAGTGGATGATCATTTAAGTTTGAGCCTATATTTTATTTCTCACCTTCCCATATTTTAGGTATGATCTACTTTTAAGAATATATTCATTTTTACTACTTTTGGATCCTAATTCTATACTGTCACTTTTGGCTTCTCTTTTCCACTCAGAGTCCCCTTTAATATTTCTTGCAAAGCTGGTATCATGGTCACAAACTCCTTTCCTTTTGTCTGCGGAAACTCTTTATCTCTCCTCCTATTCTGAACAATGGCCTTGCTGGATAGAGTATTCCTGGCTTCAGGTTTTCCTCATTCAGTGCTTTGAATATATCCCATCCCTCAGGCTTGGAAATTGTCTGCTGAGCAACACCCTGCTAGCCTTGTGGGATTTTTCTTATAAGTTACCGACTTCTTTTCTCTTAATTGCCTTTAAACTTTTTTATCACTATATTTTGCCAATTTAATTGCAATACGTCTTGGTGTGGATCTACTTTTGTTGATTTGATGGTAGTCCTCTGTGTCTCTTGGATCTGGATATCCGTTTCCTTCTCCAGATTAGGAATGTTTTCAGTTATTATTCAAATAAATTCTCCATTCCCTTTTCTCTTTTCCGCCCCTCTCAGCGCCCCGCCCCCCCACAAATGTTATTACATTTGATGGAATCACTAAGTTCCCTAAGTCTATTCTTATTTTGCCTAATTCTTTTTTCTCTTTTGTTCAGCTTGATTACTTTCCATCACTTTGTCTTCTAGGTCACTAATTCATTTCTCTGCTTCTTCTAGCCTGCTGTTCATTCCATCAAGCAGGTTTCTCCTTTTATTTATTGATCCTTTTATTTCTACTATGTTATTTCTTATCTTTGTGTTAAGGGTCTCACTCATGTCTTCCAATCTTTTCTCAATCCAATGAGTATCCTTATGAGCATTCACTTAAATTCTCTATCAGGCATGTGACATGTATGTTTCATTTAGATCTCAGGCAGTGGTCTTGTCCTGTTCTCTCATTTGGGGAAAAATTTCTGTCTTCTCATTTTGTCTAAGTCTGTGTGCCTGTTTCTGTGTGTTAGGAAAGTCAGCTATGTCTCCTGTTCTCGAGGGTAATGGCCTTATGAAGAAGAGATCCTTTGGCGCTACGCCATGTAGTGTCCCCTATTTTCCAGGACCTGGCACTTCAAGGAATGTTCCATTGTGTGCTTCATGTTCTCTGCTATTATGTCCTGGCCACTTTGTCCTTCAGGCCAGCTGTCTACAGAGGCTCTCTTTGCCTGTTGTGGGCAGTGGCCTGAATGTGGTGCATTTGTGGGCATGCTCTGGTCTGTTTGTGAAAGGAGATCTGTCACCGCCGCCGCTGCCACCGCCACCCCAACAGAACCAAGGCTCTGCAAAACTCCTGAGCCAGGAGATGTATTGGGAGGTGATTGGACTAGTTGTCTTAAGGAGGGGGCCACTGTGTTGAGACTGAGGCAAGTGTCAGAGAGGCAGTCCCACTGGAGCATGGAATTGGAGCAGGGCTTAGTGTAAGCAAGTTAGATAGTGAGTCTGACCTCATTTACTTCTTGATTAATGAACACTAAGAGTTATGGAACTGCTTAGTTAATTGATGGTTTTCATTATGTGCAAAATAACGTAAATGTAGCAGAAAAAAGTCCTAGAGTCAGGTTAACTTTTTATAAGCACTTAATCTCAGGCAAAGTACTTCTTTTAACATCATTGAGCTGCAGTTGTCTCATTTGTAAAATGGAAATAATAACAGAACGCTCTAAAGGATTTCCCAATGATGAAGCTTTTGGCTACAAGTAATAAAATTTAAACAATAAAGAAACTATATCTCCCCACATAAAAAGTCCTGATACTTCTGGGATGGTTACCTCTGTCATCAATGACATCATCAAAGACCCAATTATTTTTCATTTCTTGGCTCTGACATTTTCTTTGTCTTCTTATTCTCAGGCTAATTGCCCTGATAACTGCAAAATGATTGCTTCAGTTTCTGGCATCCAGAAATTATTGAGAAACCTCTTCTCTCTCCCCCATGCATTAGATTTTAAATTTCTCTTCATATCCTATTGGCTAGAATTTTTTTCACATATCCATACTGCAACCAATCACCCTAAGAGAAACGGAATCACAGTAGTTGGTTTCAACCAATTAGGATACAGCTTTCCTTGCGTTGCTTGGAAGAGTGGTAGAGGTCCAAACAAAATCAGGGCTCTGCCAGCCGTGAACAAGGGCCCTGGTTGTTTGGTAGGAAACAGGAATGTTCACTATAGCGCTGTTCCAAAATTGTAGTGAGATCATTTGCAGAAAGCTCTTGGAATCATACCTGGTCCACAGTAAGCTCTCAAATCCATGTTAGCTAGAAATACATCTGTTCTTCACAATCAAGTTCTAAATTTGGGCACGTTTTAAAAATTGCATTTTTCTTGTTCTGGATGGTATATGTAAACAAGGTGATCACAGAACCACAGGGGAGCCCCTAACCTGGTGTGGAAAAAGGAACTGAAGGGTGAGGAGCTGGGGGGAGTCTGTCAGGAAGGGTCTTTTGAAAGAGATGGCCTTGAGCTGAGCCTTGGAAGATGAATAGAAGTAAGCAGATCTTAAAAAAAAAAAAAATGGAGTAGGCATGGGAGCATGGGACTAGGGACTTCCCTGTCCTCTGCACACCTGAAAATGGGGCAAAGGAGGCTGAAAAAGCCTTTGCAACTTGGTTTGCCCTGAGGGTGGGGTGATGTCAATGTATTAAATGTTTTAGACAAATTGATCTTGAGCACCTGTTTATTATCTTGGTAGCAAAAGAACACTTGACAAAAGAGGGTGCTGGTTCAGAGAAGACTTATATAGTTAGGGGAAGGAATCTTAAGTAGCCAGTTTTTAGAGTGAGAAAGATTGAATGGTCCTTTCACAAGGTTATAACCATACTGCTTGAAACTGAATCAAGGAAACCCCATTTAAAATGGAGTCGAGAGGCCAAAAGGGGGCACTCTCATTTCCTGCCACTCAGTCAGTTGCAGACCCCAATAGGAAAAGAGTGATGTGCATTCCCAATGGAAGACGCCTACTTTACACCTCCAGCAGGAGAGAGATCTTCTCCTTGCCTGGCAGCAGCCCAGCCAATAAGAGACTGTCACAGCTCAGTCAATGAAAACCCACTACCCTTCAAATTCCTAGTTCACTCCAGTGGACTTTTTGCATACAACAGCCCCTCCCAACTCCCCCCTCTCCTCTCCAGAGGAGCCTTCCTCCCCTTTGTGCTCTGGACTTGCCTATGGTTTTGACATAGCTTGCATGTCCCAGATTGCAATTCTCTGCTATTCCTGAATAAATCTATTTGGCTGGTAAAATAACCGACAGTTTTATCTTTAAAGTCAACAAATTATACCAAAAGGCCATCATAGCCAGACACTCTTAAGATGTTACATGTGCTGACTTTCAGTCAAAAGAGAGGGAAGGGAAAAAACTTAGCAAAGGATAAGGGTTCATTTCTCTCTGCATTTGGAAGAGCCAAACTGATAGGAAATACAGTGGACTAAGGAGATGAGCAGAAGCACGGAGTGTGAGGGGAAGGTCAAAGTGGGACCTTTATAGCCGTCCCTGATGATTTGTCACATTTGAGTCAAGAAGATGCAAAACACAGATTGCTGCTTCATATTGGAGAGCATTTCCCCCCACTGTAAATAAGTAGGAGAGAGCCATGGGGGTGGTCGTGAGGGGACGTGGGGGATTGAAATTTACTCTGGAAGTTGGAGGGAACCACTTTATGGTTGTAAGGCTCATTCTCAGAGATTGAATGCCTTTCTCCTGGGCCCTGAGGTTCCATAATAATACCCAGATAATACCCAGAAGGAAGAGAAATGAAGGCAAATGACATGGCCAACGGTGCTTTTTTTTTTTTTTTCATTTTGATAAGGCAATATGCCCGTGCTTTCAAGTACCTGAATGTAGAAATCTGATGTGTGCAAATGCTTTCAATAAGAGCCTGTGAACAACTCTGTCTTAGCCGGTCTTGTCGAGTCCTTTGCCTGCCTCCTCCAGGGTCAGCGACTGTGGGTTCCTCGCTGACTTCCTGTGGTCCTGCTTCCCTCCAAAGGCGGCAGCCACCAGAAAGCACCTGGACAGTGACGGCTTCTACCTGAGTCTGTTTTCTCTAAGCCAGAAAGGGCAGCTCTTTCTGAATGCTCTCCAAGAAGGGACGTCTTGCCAAGACAGAAACTCTGCTACACCCAGAAGATATAAAACTACCAATATGTTTGAGAAAAGGAGCAATGAAGGGAGGGAAAGTAAATAACATTGCGCTCCTTTGGCTGGCTGGATGTGGAGGAGGAAGTGAGCCTCTGGTAACCCTGTCCCCACCCCCGCTGTGGGTCCCTCACATTCTGCAGCTCAGTGAGCTGCCCCTCTGAGCTCCCAGAGGGGCATGCTGTCCTCTGTGGGGAAAAAATCCCTGCTGTGTTGGTGACCAGGGACTCCAATCCAAGGCCTGGAGAAGACTACTTCTCTCCTACCCTTCCCCACCCCTCAAATCTGGTTCTTTTGCTCAAAACGTCAGAGTAGGGAAAGAAGATAAGAAAGCAAACTATGTCACTCAGGTGTCCTAACCATTCCCTTACATCCCCCACTTGGGCCACACACTTCTTCTCGCTGCCCACACATGGCAGACAGGATATTTCCTCTGGGTCCCTATAGACCACACGTTCTTGGAGTCTCGGGTGAAAGCCGGCACAGGTGTGCCTCACAGCATCCTGACTTCCTTCATGAAACACGACTCTGCCGAAATTGCTGGTTTCGTCTTCTCCATGCGGCGACCTCAAGGGCAAGTGCGGGTTCTTGTGCGGGTTGGTGTTCCAGGACCCAGCCTAGCGCCTGCACAGAATAAGCCCTGGGGAATGTTGCTGGAGAGTCCCCAGCCGGCAGCGGAGGGTGCGGACTCCGGGGCCAGGACTGCCCTGTGCCCCAGTCCTTCTCGCCTGGCTGCTCTGCTTGCCTGGGGCCTCGGCCAAGCCAGACCAGGGACAGCCCTGAGGCCAGGCCCAGAGGGCAGGGTGCAGCCTCATCCTTTGCTGGGTAACCACACAAGAGATTCTCCCTCACAGCGAGGCTGCGTGTTCTTCCCATTGTTCGGGCTTTTCCTGTTTTCAGCCCCTGAAGATGTCACTTGGGAGGAACAGGTGGATTCTTTCCAGCCTTGGGCACAGCTCTGCTCTGGGTGGTGTATTTGTTTGAACTCCTTGGGCAAATTACACCTCCTGGAGGCCCGCGGACGTGCAGCCAAGGCTGATTTCTCTGGGGAAAGAAAGCACCTTACAGAATAAATAGGGAGGCTGTGTTCCCTGAACACAAGAACACTTTTAAGAACAGCTAATGTTTTATTCTGTCAAGGCAATAAAAGCCTCTGTGTCCAAAAGGACATGGAGGAGGAAGAAGTTATTTTTCTTTCTCAAGTTCAAGGTTACATCTAGAGTTTGTAGATTCTGGTGATCTCCTGAGGCAGCTCCAGTCCCAGCAATGAGAAACATGAAATCTGTGTCCATTGCTTCTCTTATTAGTGCCTTTATGCTTGCTATGACTACAGAAGGGTCCAGCCTGCTCTGTTTGTTTTCTAACTCCCTTCTTTGGGGCTCTCTCCTGCCTCTTTTTTCACTCTCCTCTCTCCATTTCCTCTTGCTTTTGTTTATAATTCACCTCTCAAAATGTGTGTGTGCGTGCGTGCGTACACACACACACACACACACACACACACACACACACACACGGTTCCAAAGAGCCCTCCCTATGTTCAAAACGTCTTGAAGTGTTAAAAAAATAAAACCTAACACATTAGAATATGGTTTTCCTCACTTATTTCTGATATCACATAAATATATTTGAAACTGTTGACTAACAAATATAATTGACATTTCGAGAAGACCTTCCTTATTGGTCCTGTGGCTCTTTGGGGCATCACTGAGCCCTCCCAGGAGTACCTGTGCCTTGTTTGAGAAACAGATCTATAAATCCCTGCATTTTTCTTTATTTGCAAGCCCACCAAGTCATCCACAATACAGGTGCCATGTTCGCATAGGTGTTCCTGAATTGCACCAGATGACGGAAATGTTAGCACCATAGGGTCCGTCAAGTATGGTTGGGCCACCTGGGGCACAGAAAGGGTAAATGACTGGCCTAAGGCCCCAGAGCAAGGTGGTGGTAGAGTTGGGACTTGTCCCTAGGTGTCCTTTCAGTCAGGACTTTACCATTCATCCATATCTTCATCCTTTAATGTTTTAGAAGATCCCACTGTGTTCTACAACTATGTAATGCAAAATAAGGGCATAGAAGTTAATCCCTGTGCCCTTTTCAACCTACCTTCTCTTCTTGAGTTCATTCTTATCATTAACCTTTGTCCATAGACTCCAAGCAACCTTAATCCTGTCTTCAAGACTGTGTTTAGGTCCTAGACAAATTGAATTAGTTAATACCCTCAATAAATTGAACCACTTTTTGTATAGGATTATCTGGTGGTGGTGGGACTTGCATGCCTAGCTCAAGTATCACTTTTAGTGATATGCTCTTCCTCTAAAACCTACAGCAGATCCCCCATTCCCTGTGGCATCAAAACCTTTCCCATGTCCTTCACCTGTTGCTCTGGGATCTGAGGGCCTGGGCAGGGGCCACTGTGTTACTGCAGAGGGTAGGTCAGGCCCTATTTGACCCTTGACACAGGATTTGAAGACGAGCAGCATGTTGCCAACAAGTGAAGAAGTGCTTTCTAGGAGGCAGGGAAGGGGGTGGACAAAGATGAGTGCAGTAGGTGCCCTGGGGGAGGGTCCTTAGTAATCCATTCCAGTTTCCCTGTAACCTAAATCCACCCCATCCTCTTTCCCTTCATCGTTGGCTCCTTTTCTCCTCATGTGATAGGCCAGCAGCCACTCAACCTGTGTCTGTGCATTCCTTAAGTCCTCACATCTCCTCCCAAGAGGGTCCCTTACTCCTGGGCTCTTCCCCTCCAGTCTTCTCACCACACAGCTACCAGAAGCAACTCTGTTGTTTCGGTTCCCTGTGCACGTGTCTTCTGCCTTCTGCCTTGCCCATGAAGTCCACATACCTCAGTTTGACCTCCAGAGTCTTTTTGTTACCATACTACCCCTAATGACTTCATATCCTGCTGTACTTTGCATGATGTCCTTCATAAACAAAACAAGTGCCTCTCCCACAGAGCAGTGGACCCAGAAGATTAGGGGTGCAGGTGATCAGAAGAGGCAACCCCCACTCTCTAGCATCACTTCTTTCTTCGATAGGGGCTATCCAACTGTTAGATCAAAGGGTTGATATATACATGATATAACTTGAATTCAGCAGAGACGATTTTCTTCTTAATACTGGTCTACCCAAAATGGGAGAGGCTGGTGGACCAGCTATCACGTGCTCCCACTTACCTGGCCTGTGACTGTAGTAGCGAGGATAAATGCTAAGTGGTGATGGCAAATTGCAACGGGAGGAGGAGGAGTCACCTAAGAGTCTGGGTGACCCTGGCTCTCAGGGCAGCTCTGTCCCATAACCTCAATCAAGCACCCGTGTCTCCTCCATTTTGTGCTGTCTTTGTCTGCAAGTCCACAGCCTCATTCCAGCCAGCAGGAAAGGGAAGAGAGAAGGTGAAGCGGGAGCAAATGCAGGCTCTGGTCATTGAGTCGCAGTTTGCCCGTAGGATCCCCATTCATTTCCCTCTGACCAAAGGCTAGTCACATGGCCTAGAAGCAAGGGAAACTGGGGAATGTAGTTTCTTGATTGGGTACCATGTGTTCCATCCAAACTCCCAGGGATCAGGAGAGTCTCACCAAACAGAAGAAGGAGAGAGGATATCTAGAGGGGAGTGTAGCAGCCTCTGTCACAGTAACTTCTCTTTAGGCCCCACAGACCCACCTGTTACCCAAGGGCAATAATTTCACCATCCTGATCACACAGAGCTATCTGGAGGATAAAATAAAATTGGATACATGAGGGCTCAGGAATTTTTAAGTTTTTTTTTTTTTAAGTGCTGTGCTAGAATGTGAAATTCTATAGCCACTTCAAAAAATACTCCGTTGGGGCACCTGGGTGGCTCGGTTGAACGTCCAACTCTTGATTTCAGCTCGGGTCATGATCTCATGGTTGTGGAATGAAGCCCTATGTCGGGCTCCATACTAAACATGGAGCCTGCTTGGGATTCTCTCTCACACATGCACATTCTCCCCCCACCCCACTCAAAAATAACAACGAAAAACCAATCTATCGGTGTCATAAGGTTAGACACACACCTGCCATATGATGGAGCAACCCCACTCCCACGTGTTTGCCCAAGACAAAAAGTTTACGTTCACACAAAAGCCTGTATACATGTTAATAGTGCTTATTCATGGAATCAATCCACATGGATAAAGAAACATTGAGGTACACCCATAGAATGAAATACTACTTACTCAGCAATGAAAACAAATGAGTCACTGAATATAGGAAATACATTAGATGAGATCCAATGCATGATGGGAAGCGAAATAAGCCAGACTCAAAAGGCTTCATGCTGTATTATATTCAGCTTATATGACATTCTGGAAAAAGTAAAACCTCTAGGGATAGAAAACAGACAAGGGACTGCTGGTGCGGGGGGGGGGGGGCACACTGAATGAGGGATTGCCACCTCTTTGGAAGGAGAAGAACAGCTGACCATGGAGGAGCCTCAGGGAATGGGCGGGGGCACTGTTAGATCTTCAGTCTGGCACTTACACAGCTGGAGGTGTTTGTCAAAACTCAGAGCTGTCCAGTAAAAAGGACACATTTTATTCCTTAATTTATACCTTAATAAACTCAACCAAATCAAGTGCTAGTCTAATGTGAACTATTAAGAATCATCTGGGGCACCTGGGTGACTCAGTCGGTTAAGTGTCTGACTTTGGCTCAGGTCATGATCTCATGGTCCGTGGGTTCAAGTCCTGAATTGGGCTCTGTGCTGACAGCTCAAAGCGTGGAGCCTGCTTTGGATTCTGTCTCCTCCTCTCTCTGACCCTCCCCTGCTTGTGCTCTGACTCTCTCTCTCTCTCTCAAAATAAACAAACACAAAAGTTAAAAAAACAATCCTCTACCTAGCAGTTCAAATAATGACTCAAGTTCACATTGAATGAGATAGTATAGTTCCTAACTTTTTTTTTTTTTTTTAACGTTTATTGAGACAGAAACAGAGCATGACCAGGGGAGGGGCAGAAAGGGAAACAGAGAATCTGAAGCAGGCTGCAGGCTTTGAGCTGTCAGCACAGAGCCCAACACGGGGCTCAAACCCACAAACTGTGAGATCATGACCTGAGCTGACGTCAACACTTAACTGACTGAGCCACCCAGGCGCCCCATATAACTTTATTTCTTATACACTTTTTCAAACGCGTCCCAGAGCAGCCCTGGAAGGTGGCAGGGCCAGTCTCTCTTCTTCACCAGACAAAACTCCGAGTAGTTCAACTATTTGATAATGTCATGTAGCCAATAAGTGACACAGTGCCATTTTAACTTCATTTTCTAAATTTTGTTCTTCCTTCTCTGAAGGCCATCAAGCTCTTTAGAAGTGTTGGATAATATCAGATAAAGACCAAAAATTAAAAAAATAAAATAAAAATCTAGTAGTTGGGGGCAGGAACAATATCAGACCAGTGGATTTCTTTTTTAAAGCTCCTGATCAGCCTTTCCCTGGTACTCCAAGCAGGATCCTCTGAAGTCTTTCTGTCTCCATGAAGGTAGCCCTCCCCGCCCTGGGGACCCCCGTGTGACCCAGGCATCAGGACAGGACCTCTCTAGCTGTAGGAGACAACACCAAGACTTTATGGCTTCCAGAAATTGGCCCCCTTGCAACTCCCCAATGGTACCCTTCCCGCAAGGCCATGGCAGCAAGAGACCCAGCCACTGGAGCCCCATGCCAGGATAAACCGCAGAAAAAGTAGGGTGATGGGACCTACCTAATCAAGGAAGACTATTTTGGGAACCAGGTATGGGTGCTGCACAGCTAAATTCTTGTCTTTATCCGTGCATCAGAAAGATCACCCACACCTGGCCAATTCAAGGCTGTCCCTTTCCATAGCTTAATAGTCACAAACATTTGTATTGCACATTAGAATGAGGGGTTTTCACATGTGTGCAGTGGTTTGAATCTCCTTACAGAGAAAATTCTATCTTAGCTGCAGGGGAGAAATACAGACCCAGAAAGCCAAGCCAAACATAGCTGTCTAAATCAAGCTAAGATCCAGCTAAAATTTGGTGGGGCAGGACTTGAACTCATCTTACACGTCCAAAGTCCACGTTCTTTTTTTTTCTTTTCTGATCCACATTCTTTTTCTCCCATCACTCTGCCTGTTAGTTTACCCCCAGCTCCTTGCTATTTTACCCCCATTCTACTTGCCCGCACCTAGCACATGGGTTGGGCAAGCATGTGGCCCATAGTAGTGCATCAAATGGCTCAGGGTGTGCTACCAAACAGCTCTGCCCTGCCCACTGTTTCTAGTAATGGATTGACTCAGTTGGTTAAGCATCTGACTCTCCATTTTGGCTCAGGGCATGCTCTCTCGGTTTGTGAGTTCGAGCTCTGTGTGGGACTCTGTGCTGACAGTGCAGAGCTTGCTTGGGATTCTCTGTCTCCCTTTCTCTCTCTGCCCCTCCCCCACTGTCTGGCTCCCTCTCTTGTTCTCTTTCTCAAAAATAAAATTTTAATTTTTAAATGTTTTTATTTATTTTAGAGAGAGAGACAGCTTGAGCAGGGGAGGGTCAGAGAGACAGAGGGAGACACAGAATCTGAAGACAGGCTCCAGGCTCTGAGCTAGCTGTCAGCACAGAGACTGACACAGGGCTCAATCCATGAATCGTGAGATCATGACCTGAGCCGAAGCCGGACACTCAACGGACTGAGCCACCCAGGCTCTCCCAAACATTTTTTTTTAAAATAATGTACTTGTCCCTTATGAATTTTTGAAATTCTCTTCACCTATTTTTCCCAGTCTCCACCCCCTTCCCTCTGGCAACTACCAATTCTCTGAATTTGAGTCTGTTTGTTCATTTATTTTTCAGATTCCACATAGAAATAAAGCCACATGCTATTTTCTTTGATTTATTTCACCTAGCATAATACCCTCTAGCTCCAACCATGCTGTTGTAAATGGTAAGATTTAATTTTTTATGGCTGAATAATATTCCATTGTGTGTATGTATACATATATATCCAATATACATAAATATATATGTATATATCTGGTGTGTGTGTGTATGTGTGTATAAAATATCTTCTTTATCCATTAATCTGCCAGTGGATACTTGGGCTGCTTCCATATCCTGGCTATCGTAAATAAATCTGTAATAGACATAAGGGTCCATATACCTTTTCAAATCAGGGTTTTCATTTTCATTTCCTTTAGGTAAATACCCAGTAGTGGAATTATATGGCATTTATATTTTTAATATTTTGTGGAACCTCCGCACTGTTCTCCATAGTAGCTGTACCAACTTACATTTCCATCAGCAGTGCATGAGGGTTCCCTTTTCTCCAGATCCTTGGCGACACTTGTTATTTCTTGTGTTTTTGATACTAGCCATTCTGACAGGTATGAAGTGATCTCTTACTGTGGTTTTGAGTTTCATTTATCCAAAGATTAGTGATATTGGACATCTTTTCATGTGTCTGTTGACCATTTTTAATCTGATTGTTGGTATTGAGTTGTATACGTTCTTTATATATCTTGGGTATTAACCCCTTACTGGATATAGAAATTTCAAATTTCTTCTCTCATTGTGCAGGTTTCCTTTGTTTTCGTGATTGTTTCCTTTGCTGTGCAAAAGCCTTTTATTTTGGGGTAGTCCCAATAGCTAATTTTGCTTTGCTTTTGTTTTTTTTTTTACTGAAGAGAGATATTCATAAGTACATTGCTGAAGATGATGTCCAAGAAATTACTGCCTGTGTTTTCCTTTAGGAGTTTTATGGTTTTATGTCTCACCTTGAGGTCTTTAATCCATTTTTCAGTTTATTTTTGTGTATGGTATAAGGAAGTGGTCCAGTTTCATTCTTCTGCATGTAGTTTGTCCAGTTTTTGATGACACCATCTATTAAGACTGTCTTGGGCATCTGGGTAGCTCAGTTGGTTAAGCCTCTGATTTCGACTCAGGTCATGATCTCACAGTTTGTGAGTTCAAGTCCTGCAGCAGGCTCTGTGCTGACAACTCAGAGCCTGAAGCCTGCTTCAGATTCTGTATCTCCGCCTCTCTCTGCCTCTCCTCTCCTCAGGCTCTGTCTCTCGCTCAAAACTAAATAAACTTTAAAAAAAACCTCTTTCCTTCACTGCATAATCTTGCCTTCTTTCTCACGGAATAATTAACCATATAAATGTGGGTTTATTTCTGAGCTCTCTGTCCTGACCCATTGGTCTATGTATCTACTTTTATGCTAGTACCATACTGTTTTGATTACTAAAGCTTTGTGGTATATCTTAAAATTTAGGATTATAATATGTTAAGCTTTGCTCTTCTTTCTCAAGATTGCTTTTGCTATTTGGGGTCTTTCATAGTTCCAGATAAATATGAGGATTACTTGTTCTAGTTCTGTGAAAAATGCCATTGGTATTTTGATAGAGATTGCACTGAATCTATAGATTGCTTTGAGTAGTATGGACATTTAACAGTATTCATTCTTCCAGTCCATGAGCACAATGTATTTTTCCATTTGTGTCATTTTCAATTTCTTTCATTAGTGTCTTACAGTTTTCAGAGTATAACTCTTTCACCTTCTTGGTTAAATTTATTCCTAGGTATTTTCTTCTTTTGGTACAATTGTAAATGTTATTGTTTTCTTAATTTCTCTTTCAGCTATTTCATTATTAGTCTACTGAAGTGCAACAGATTTTTATATATTAATTTTGCATCCTGCAACTTCACGGAATTCATTTATTAGTTCTAAGAGCTTTTTTTTTTTTTGATGCAGTCTTTAGGGCTTTCTATATGTAGTATGTCATCTGCAAGTAGTGATGGTTTTACATATTCCTTACCAATTTGGATGCCTTTTCTTTTTCTTGTCTGATTGCTATGGCTAGGACTTCCAGTATTATGTTGAATAAAAGTGGTAAGAGTGGATATCCTGTGTTGTTCCTGATCTTAGAGGAACAACTTCAGTTTTTTCCTACTGAGGATGATGTTAGCTGTGAACTTTTTCACATATGGCCTTTATTATGTCAAAGTATGTTTTCTCTAAACCCATTTTGTTGATAGTTTTTAATCATAAATAGATGTATTTTGTCAAAAACTTTTTCTGCCCCAAGGTGATCATATGACTTTTATTCTTTTCCACTTCGATATATCACACTGATTTGCAAATATTGAACCACCGTTGTAGCCTTAGAATAAATACTACTTGATTATGATGAATGATTCTTTTAATGTATTCTCAAATTCAGTTTGCTAATATTTTCCTGATGATTTTAGATCCATGTCCATCAGGGATATTGGCCTGTAGTTTTTCTTTTCTTGTACTGTCATTTTCTACCCTGATACAGGGTACTATTGTACTAGTAGAATGAATTTGGAAGTTCTCCTTCTTCTTTTATTTTTTGGAATCGTTTGAGAATAGGTATTAACTCATCTTTAAATGTTTGGTCAAATTCACCTGTGAAGCCATTTGAACCTGGACTTTTGTTTGTTGGAAGCTTTTGATTACCAATTCGGTTTTGTTACTAGTACTTGATTCTAGTTCAAATTTTCTATTCCTTCTTAAGCCAGCTTTGTAACATTGTATGTTTCTAGGAATTTATTTCAATTTATTGGTGTATAGTTTTTCATAGTATTCTATTCTTTGTATTTGTATGGTGTTGGTACTTTTTCCTTTTTCCCCCTGATTTAGGTATTTGAGTCCTTTCTCTTTTTTTCTTAAAGGTTTGTTCATTTTGTTTCTTTCATTGATATTTTCTATTGTTTTTCTCTCTTTATTTCTGCTCTGATCTTTATTATTTCCTTCCTTCTACTAGCCCTGGGTTTTGTTTATTCTTCTTTGTGTAGCTTCTGTAGGTGTAAGGTTAGGGTGTTTGTTTGAGATTTTTATTTGTTGAGTTAGGTCTGTATCACTATAAACTTTCCTCTTAGATCTGCTTTTGTTGGGTCCCAAAGATTTCGAACCATTGTGTTTTCATTTTCATTTGTCTCCATGTATTTTTTTATTTTCTCTTTGATTTCTTGGTTGACATATTGGCTGTTGGGTAACATGTTGTTTAGCCTCCATGTGTATGTATTTCTTCCAGTTTTTCTCTTATTATTGATTCTAGTTTCATACCGTTGTGTTCAGAAAAGATGCTTGAGATGATTTCAAGTTTCTTAAATTTACTGAGCCTTGCTTTCTGGTCTCCCATGTGACCTATCCTGGAGAATGTTCCATGTGCACTTAAAAGAATGTGTACTCATGAATCTTCTAAACCAATCTGTATTTATTTAAACCCATTAAATCTTTTGGAAGAAGTAAGTTCTTCTAAGTATTACCATGCCCTCTACCAAATGATATTCCTTTATTTCTCTTGAACTGACCTCTCCCCAGTTCCAATAATTGTTCCTTATTCCTACTCTTTTGGGTTCTATGAACAAATCATTCCGGTCATGCCTTCATAGTTTTATACATGCTCTACTCCATCACAGTGTTTGGTTTATTGTGGGGTCGCCTTGGTCCTTGTCGAAAGGGTAATTTTGCCAGCAAGACCTCATTTCAGGGTGGTCGCCAGGGCAGGAACTTCAGCACCGAACTAGGTGCCAGTGCTTAGGGAAGACTTTCAGAGGGTTTACAAGGCAGAAGATCATGTTGTTTCCCTTTAATTAAGGATTTTGCTTTCTCAAAAGAGAAGGGGGTATAAACTGTAACATCTGTTTTATTCTTCAAAACGTGCCTCCTGTCACATTGCATTTTTTTCTGCATTCACTGTTTTCCAACACCTCACCCCAAATAACCCTGTTCCATTTACCCTCCTGCAGGCTGGGGCAGGCCCCCTCCCAATGCCCATGAGTGTCGGAGCTTCCTTACTGCCTAATTACCTGCCCGGTGGAAGCCGGGAGGGGACCAGCCGCAGCTGGAGCCCAGCTGTAGGGAGACGGAATATTAAGACATTTTCCTTTCTTCCGAGTCCTTGTTAATTCTTCCTGGTGGTGATTAGCCAGTTATTTTTAGCTGCCTCTAAGCTTCCTGGTTAGTATTCAGGGCTGGTTTAGACAGCACAGAGGCACACTCAACATGTTCATGCTCCGATTTCATTTGGTTTCATTGAAGTGAATAAAATGAACTTACAAGGTGGCCCATCCCCCAGCCTCCCCGGTGCACCCTCTCCGGCTGCTCCCTGAACTGTTGGCTCCTGTCCAAAGGGCCCGCCGCTCTGGGACCAGGGACAAAGTCTGCAGGAGGGATCTGGAAAATGAGCAATTTAGAAGCCATTGAGGAGATGGAAAGAGCACTGTACCGGGAATGGGGAAATTGAGATTGTAGTCTGGACCTTGTCACCAGCTAGCTATGTCATGCCAGGCAAGCTACCTGCCACCAGTGAGATAGTGTGGCTGGACCAATCAGCTCGTACATCCTTTCCAGGCCTAAGATACTATTGATTCAGCAAGTCTCAAATGGTAGCTGAACACAAAGAAGCCCAAGCCTGTGTGCAAATGCCTTGAAAGAGAGACACATGTGCCTTTTTCTTTCTTCCTTTGGTCCATCAGGCTTCCCTTTTCCAGAGCTCTTAACTGACTTAACTGATACTTAACTGACGGGGCTGCTCTCACTCCACTACCCTGCCTCAGGCTCTTCCCTCTCCACAGTAACCCCTGGTGTTCTCTGTCTTCCACAGAACTCCTAGAGGTTCTGGGCATGCTCAGGGACCCCTGCACACGAGGCAAACAAGGAATCGGGGGGGGGGGGGGATTTGGGCCCCTCGGTGCAGTCTTGTTAACAGGATGGAGGAAGCCGCCGGGTTGGAGAAAGCAATCCAGCTCCACTCCATTTCGCCAGCCTAGGAATGATCAATTCTAAATTAGGGCTCTTCAAATACTTCCTCAAGCAAATATTGACTCTCAGCCAGTTCAAAGGGTACGCGCATCGCCATTTTCCCACCAATTCCCTTGTTCAGGTGCAAGTGCAGAGCCTTGTATGAGGTAGGTGCCACTCTGCTTTTTATTAGCCTTGGTGTGAAATCAATTCATTAATCATAGCCAACTTTTCCTGAGTGCCCCCTCTGGGGCAAGCAGTGTGCAGTGTACAAGTGTGTCTGGTGTTTCACAGTGAAGATGACTACACCCCCGTTTACAGATTAAAACTTGAGATGTGCAGGAGGTCAGCCCCTTGCACAAGCCCATAGTGGAAGAGTGCATCCAAGCTCTGTCACGTACACCTGTGAACACTGCTTCTGGACAGGGAGATGGGATTTTTTGCGTGTGTACATCCTTAAGGGCTACACTCACTTAAATTCCCCTGAGCCCTGCACACAGTAGATTTTAAGAGACCATTTATTGATTCATCAGAACTATCCCCGGTCCCTTCTCACACCTTTCACACGTTCGTAACCGGCCACGGGTTCTGACTGTCACGTCTCTAGTGCAGCAGCTCATGACAAACTTCTCTATGTCCCCAACACAGTTCTGCAATTCCCCGCATTTCATTCGCCAGCCCATGGATTGGTGTACCTGCACAATTTTCATGCAAGCCACACTGGCTATAGACCCCACCAATATTGGTTCCTTGGAATCCTTCCCAGACAAAGCCCCAGGCCCTTCATTGCCCCCCCCCCCCCGCCCCCTACTCCATA
Source organism: Helogale parvula (assembly GCA_004023845.1). NCBI lineage: Eukaryota > Metazoa > Chordata > Mammalia > Carnivora > Herpestidae > Helogale > Helogale parvula. The sequence continues at coordinate 140,873 of PJEM01003384.1, forward strand.
TTACTGTGGAGAGCTGGGTTTGTGAGCACCTCTTGGCCCCTCTGGCCAGGCTATGCCCTCACAGGTCTGACCTCTGGCTTCCCCATGACCAGGTCATAGTATGGAGGTTACTTCTAAAGTAAGTCAGGAGCACAGCAGGTGGATAGCTAGTCAAGCATCCCTAACCTGTAGCTGTGAGGTGAGCATGGGCGTTAATGGCGTGTGCTCACCTTTACAAGGCCTCTTCTACTAGGGTTGTGCCTTGATTGACTAGAAATCGCTCAGGGACACTTAAGACACTCCAGTAGTATGGGCTGACTGCCTCCGTGAGCCTGGGTCAGGCAAGGCCAGTCCTCTCCAGCTGGGATCCGGGGCACCTACCCTGCCTCACCACCCACTTGGTCCATCTGTACCAAACAGGGGCTCCACCCGGCCCCAGCAGGGGAAGAGATCTGGAAACTAAGGTTGTTTGCACACAGGCTGGGCAAAGCCAAGCCCAGTGCACCATTTTTTTAACGGCTCTCTCTGCAAGCAAGTCTTACTTAAAGGGACCCCAGCTGGTCGACACTTGCCCCTCAGTGTCTGAGTTTGGGACTTGGAAGGAAACACTTGTAAATCTTCTGAGGCTTGGAACCACGCATTTTTAAGTTTTAGAAATGGCGCCCAATGCCACAGCAGGGGCACCCAGGCACTTGGTTAAATAATACATGCAAGTTTGTTGTGTTTCCTTATCACCCAGCCCTGCAGGCCCTGAGCGGCAGGGGGAGGAGCAGCAGAGCAGAAGCCAAGGGCTGCATTGCTGGGAGAGAATCCAAAAGGGGGTGTGTTCTCACCTTGGGCTTGGAGAGTACAGTGCCGATGTTGATGTACACGGCAATCCCTCCACACTTACGTGGGGCCCCATTCAAATACCAGTCTTCTAGCCGTGCTCTCTTGGGCAGGTGGCTTAATCATCCTGAGCCTATTTGTGTGACACTCCGAGACAAAAGAGCTCCTGTTTTGTTGTCGTTAATTTTTTTTAACATTTATTTTTGAGAAACAGAGATAGATCGTGAGTAGGGGAGGGGCAGTGGGGGGGGGCACGGAATCTAAAGCAGGCTTTAGACTCTGAGCCATCAGCACAGAGCCTGACACGAGGTTTGAACCCACGAACTGTGAGATCATGACCTGAGCCGAAGTCGGATGCTCAACTGACTAAGCCACCCAGGTGCTCCATAAGAGGTCCTGTTCAGGATGATCCTGATGAGTAAATGAATGACGGGGCCTGTGCTCCCTCTCCTGGAATTCTGCCTCTCCCCTCGGGTGGTGTTGGAAAATCTGCCTCTCTGAGGCCTGTCCTTAGAGGGCCCCTCAGGCCAGGGATAAAACAGAGTTATGATTCACCTCGTACCCATAAGGAGGGCTTCTCTCAGAAAAACAGAAAATAAGCATCAAAGAGGATGTGGAGAAATTGGAGCCCATGCACAGTGCTGGTGAAGGCATAGAATAGGGCGGCCACCATGCAAAACAGTGTGGCAGGTCATGAAAACATTTAAAATAGAAATACGGTATGATCCAGTCATTCCACTCCTGCGTACGCGCTATCTGAAAGAAGCGCTCCTATGAAAACTCTCATAAGCTGAAGTGGCATAAAGCAAAGAGGTCATTACCATCAATTTATATGAAAAATTTTTCGAGCATTCCCAGATCCAAAAAGTACCCTCATTCGGGCTTTTCAAAAAAAAATGTCTTTTATGTTTGTTTATTTTTGAGAGAGAAAGAGAGAGCACAAGTAGGGAAGCGGCAGAGAGAGGGAGACACAGAATCTAAAACAGGTTCCAGGCTCTGAGGCGTCAGCACAGAGGCTGACATGGGGCTCAAACAGGCTTTTCTGATAACTTAGGGCACCTTGCTAATGGCACAAAATAAAATGAGATGCATCATGGATGCTCACAGACACAGTTCAAGGCTATGGCGGCTTGGGGCTGAGGGGCTGAGTGCAGCTCCCTGGGAAGGAGATCGGAGGGGCCGCCCTTGCTGCTGGTGGGTGAGCTGCCTCTAGGAAGATTTGTTGCAAAACAAATGCTGAATGCTATTTTTGCTCTTCACCCTTTTTTCATAAACGTGAAAATCCTCTTAGGATTTCTTTGGGTCAGCAAAATTAGGTACTAATGTAGGTCTTTTGTAAAAGCAAAGTGGCCTAATGGAAGTTTCAACAAGTGGGGGATACCTGTATTCCCCAAAGAACTGAAACCAGGGTCTTGAAGAGATGTTTGTACACCCGTATTCATAGTAACCATAGTAACCAACTGGCTGTTGACGTTGAATGGATAAACAAAATGGGGTATAGGCATACATTGGAACATTACTCAGCCTTAAAAAGGAAGAAGATTCTGGCTACAACACAGATAAAAGTTGAGAACATTACGTTAGGTGAATAAGCCAGTTACAAAAGACATAGTGTGTGAGTTCCCTTAAAGACACATCTTGAATAGTCAAATTCATAGAGATATAAAGTAGAACGATGATTCCCTGGTTACCAGTGGGTGGGGAAGGAAAGATTGGGGAGTGAATTAATTGATACAGAGTTTTAGGGGTTTAAAAAGATTCTTTTTAATGTTAATTTTTTGAGAGCGAGAAAGTGAGAGCAAGTAGGGGAGAGGCAGGAAGAGGGAGATACAGAATCTGAAGCAGACTCCAGGCTCTGTGCTATCAGCACAGAGCCCGATGCGGGGCTTGAACTCACGGATTGCGAGACCTGAGCTGAAGTTGGACGCTTAACCGACTGAGCCATGCAGTCGCCCCCATATAGTGTTTTAGTTTCGCAAGATGAAAAGACGTCTGGAGATTGGTGTCACAACAATGTGAATGCAATTCACACGACTGAACTATATGCTTAAAAATGGTTAAGGGTAATTTCAATGTTATGTGTATATTACCAGAGAGACAGAGAGATTGAGTTAAAGTTTTGGGACAAACTAATAAAGATTAAGAGTAAAAATAAAATAAAAATTAAAAAAACAAAAGCAAAAACAAAAAATTCACAACAGGAAAAAAGTGATGGAGCGAAGTGGTAGTGACGGTGGTGACCAGGAACAGGTTCTTCCAGGCAGGATGGGCGCAAGCGCTAGGCCCTCTGCATTCCACACTGGGGCTGGTGGTCAGTGGTCGGCTTTGTTGGCTAAGTTTTGGCCTCAGTTTCTGGGGTCTGCAGATGATATTGTGTGTGTGTGGTGTGTCAAAATGTAGACCTTTCCTTTGTTTTCTTTTCTTTACAGGAAGATATTAACAAAAATCACAATATTAAATGCTACTGAGCATTGACCTGGGTTTTTTATATATCACAACCTTCAATTTTCCCAGCAGTTAAAGGTGGGTCTTACTACCCTCAATTTACAAGTGAAGGAAGCAAAGCTCAGGGACTAAGTAAGAATGGCATGAGTGATGTAATTCGCTAGCGAGTGCTGGGCACACAGCTCCGGTGGTCATGATGGGGTGCGCTAGGCATGATAGGTGTGCCTGGAACTTTCCTGTGGTCTCTGGGGGCCCCCAGGACCACCGAGGAGACCTATACAGTGACAGAGGCTCAAAGTAGAGCCTTGAGTTTACAGAAGAGGCATCACAGGGACTCTGGAGGTCACGCGAAGAAGACGACACGGAATTGGGAGAACAGAGAGAGGTGAAGGAGGCTGAAGCTCTAGGAGACAGGAGGTTAAATAGATTTACACAAAAAACAGTATTCTAGGGGGAAAGGAAGCACAGTCACATGCAAGATTTCCTTGTGTGGGTAAAGGGTCGTCAGGCGGGGGGGACTGCAGGGATTGCCACCGTAAGCACTTTTATGCCCATAGAGTAATAGCCAACATTTATTGAGCCCTGACTGTGCGCCAGGCTCTAGTCTAAGTTCTTTACATACAATAGTGCATTTAGGGGGCGCCTGGGTGGCTCAGTCGGTTAAGTATCTGACTTCGGCTCAGGTCATGATCTCACAGTCCATGGGTTCAAGCCCCTCATCGGGCTCTGTGCTGACAGCTCAGAGCCTGGATCCTGCTTCAGATTCTGTGTCTCCCTCTCTCTCTGCCTTTCCCCCTCTCACTCAAAATAAAATAATAGACAAAAAAGAAAAATTTTTAAAAAATAGCGCATTTAGCTTCCACAACCGCCCTATGAGGTACGTCTAGTCATTGTACTCATTTTGTACACGGAGAAATGAAGGCTCAGAGAAGGGAAGTCACTTAGTCTACCGTCACAGAGCCAGGATCTGGATCCACATGGTGGGACTCCTGAACACGAACACCCAGTTTCCACACTGTGTGGTTTGCTGACACCGAGCGAGCGTCCAGCCAAAATCATTGTATTCGGCCATGGAAGTCAGTGCCGGTCTTGTGTGGTTAGAAATGAGTGTTTGGAGACTTGGCTGCTGATGTTCATGTTCAGTGTGTTGTGCATGTTGCAGATGCTACAAAAGGCCTACGGGGGACGTGAGGTGCTGTAAGGGGGGTGGAGGCAGGCACAGAAATGGTGAGGATGCTAACTGTTGTTTCCAACGGTAAATCATGACCTCACCCCTGCGTAGCCTGTATGTACCACAGAGCCAGCGGACATCATGAGGGGGGCTCACAGAGGTCAGAGAGACCTAAGTTAGGCAGGAGGGTGTGTTTTTAAGTGACTGGAAACCTAGGTCAAAGTAGCTAAAGCAAAGAGAAGCATCCGTTGGCTCACATGACAAGCTTCGGAAATGGCCTGGAGTAAAATCAGCTAAGAAACTCAGGAGTGTCCAGAGACTTCACAAGGCATCAGTCTCTAATTAAGGATCCATGCTAAACTTGGGTCACTCTTTCTTAAAATTTGGCCAAAGGTCAGTGGCATGAGAATGCCTTGGAGGAGTGGGGTGGAGGAGCATGTTAAAAATGTAAATTTCTGGAAGGGAAATTCTAGAGCCAGGAAATCAGACTCCCTGGGGATGTGGCTCAGGTGACTCTTGCAATTCAAAATTTGAGAACTGGTGGCTAGGTTACGACAGCAACAAAGCGTGTCATGTGATCTGTTCCCGAGCCTTGCTTCTCTATGGAAACCAAGCTCCTTTCCTGTTACCTCATTGAGTAGTTACCCAATAGTATGATTAACTGAAGCCATTTTCTCCACTGGACTGTGGGCTTCATGGGAGCAGGAACTACAGTGCCCCCCATTGGATCCCCATTGAACTCAACTCAGTGTCTGGTACACGGTGAGCGCTCAATAAACATTGATTGAACGCATGAGTGGGTGAATAAATGTATAACTGTAATGACTTCCGGTCCACAGAGTCCTCTCACATACTTTGCTCATGTAATCCACACAACTTCCCCCCCACCACCACCACAAGGGAGGTGGTCTAGACATTATTATTTCATTTTTTAGGTGAGAAAGCTGAAACTTAGGGAGAAGGTGACTTGCTCAAGTCACGTATAGAGTAAATGGCCCCTCAGCTCTTGCTCTGGGCTCTTCCAATAGGTTCATTCAAACAGGGTACAGGGGCCCATGGAGGCAATGGATCATCATAAGAATGTCCCCAGAAAGGCAGAGGTGACCATGGTGTCCCATCCCCCAGCGGATCCTCAGGTCTCTCTCCTGGGCACTCCTTTGTGTCTTCTTTATCTCTTCTTCCTTCAGCTCAACTTCTTCAGCTCTTTTATTGCACCAACTCCTCTCTGCAGGGCTCAGGAGAGGAAATCAAAGGAAGAGTAGGAATAACAAGAGGCTAGTTGCTCAGAGATCTGTAAACAGGTCTGATCTGCAGACGGTGGACAAGGAGCCTCACATTACACCCCAATATCCCCAGCCCCAGTCTGCGCTCTGTGTTAGGATGACTGCAAATAGCAACAATTGTCTGCAGAGAAGGGAATGAACTCCGAGGTGTTCTGTGGTTCAAGGTATCACTAAGAATTTGCTAGCACCTCTCATGTTCCTAATGATCTGCTGGGCACGCAGGAGGGAAAACAATGTAAGACTCCGACACTTGCCTGGAGGAGCGCGTAGCATCCTTTATGTTGGGGAAGAATGTGCTGCGATGACACAGTAAGAGATCAGAGGATGTGTTCCATGCTGGTTTTGTGACTGTGGGAGGTCAGGAGCGAGCTGTTTGGGCCAGAGGGCAGAGTAAGTGTCATGGAAAATGTGACTGAGTCTGATGACAGTTGTAATTTTCAAAGGCTGTGGACCAGGGGAACATTCCTGAGAAGGCAAGAATGAGCTTACAGAGGCTCTGGCGGGGCAGGAAGAGGTCGGCGAGATGGTTGTCTACTTCTCCACCGGGCTCTGCCCCTTGCGAGCTTGTGCCTATACTTCTCCTGTCAAATGCGATGCTCGAATATAATAAATAGTTTAAATTAATAAACCTCGCAGTCATCTACTTCATAGGTTGTTATTGGGAGGGTTAAATGAGTTCATAATATATGGGATGAGCTTCTTTAAAGTGCCAGGTTTAAATAAAATTGTAGCGATCATCATGCAACAACATCGCTGGAGCCCCTGCTCTGTGACAAGCTGGCAGTGTGGTGGGCGTGAAGCATAAGATCCTTCTAGAAGATCACCCAAGAAGGAGAGGAGAGAGCCAGGTTATCCTAACACGGCACAAATGTAAGTGCTAAGTACATGACCAAGGAAAGCACAGGACATGGTGAGACTCAGGGCCGGGTCACCGCTAAGCCTGCCTAGGGGCATCCCAGGAAGACTTCCCAGAAGAGGTGATGACTCTGGACTCCAAAGCGAGAAGCTTCCTAAATGAAGAGGAGAAGGGGGGAATCGCCAAGTACTAGAGGGACCAAATGTAGTGGAGAGGCTGGGTGGCATGGGAATTTGAACTGGAGAGTTAGGTCAGTGAGGGTCTGGAGGACTTTGAGGACGGAGGGAAGGAGTTATAGGGCCTAAGAAGGGGGTGAGGAGGCTCGTGTAGGCTGGATCTGCGCATGCAGGGCCCTTGCCTCTCTGGGCCTTGTTTCTTCACCCATAGGAAGGAAGCTGGGAGGGCTCAGCCCTATCTCCCTCTGAGAACTGATGAACGGCACTCGTGTCTAAGGGAATCCTTCCCCACCCTCCATCTGACCCACCGCATTTAAACAATTGCGGGCCCAGCCGCAGGGCTGAAGAGAAGGGCAGGTTAATGGACACATTGTCAAATCATTTGACAAATGTGTACTGAGCACCTGCTATATGCAGGCAGCGGTGGACAAGGGGAGATGAGGTCCTAAGTGCTGAGCCCAGGCTCCTAAAAATGGGATGAGAAGGGACCTGCAGAGCCCAGTCTGGTGGCCCCTGCCTTGCAACCTAGGCAAAGATAGCCACCCATCTCTTCGGGCAGAATGGAAGCTGTCATGTGCAAGGGCAGGCACCTCAGGGTGGGGCGTGGGGTAAGGTTCCCTCCTGGCTCCCTCCCGTGGAGGTACGTCTCCCCCATCAGCCTTCCTGTGAGGACGGATTTTCATAACTTACAGAGAAGCAGGCGTGCACAGAGAGTGGCCAGGATGGGTGGGAAGCCTGGCACAACCCCAGGCTCCCACAAGTCAGGCAGACCAGCAGCCTCGACAGTGTGTAGACGTTTAGATAAATATAAACTCCTCGTTCCCGGGCTCTCGAAATCCCACTCGGTCCATGCTCTAAAACCAGCCTGCTGGGCATCGTCCCATGTAAAGAAGTGCTTTCTTTGTCAAATCTTTTAATCCCACTGTCTCCTGTCTTGTCCGCTCCCCCATGTTCCCACAGATTCCTGGGGAGCCCTCGCTCTGTTTTGATACATATCTGTCCAGCTGGAACCAGCTCAGGTCCAGGGACAATTGGAACATAATGGGCTGGAGGGTTGCTGTCATTTGCCCATAGACAAAGGCTTAATAGGGGCAGAGCCTGGTGTCGGGACTAAGCTCAAGGTCCGGGACAGAAACTCCCCACGGCGGTTCTTGTGGGCTGCAGGCTGAGACACCCAGTCCTACCTCTCCGTCGTTCCTAAAACCTGGCCTGTCTAACCCCAGACCCTTTCTTGCTGACCACATAGCTGCCTCCTGGGTGTCCCCGAGAGTGATACATGGTTGTCAGGTGCCTAGGGTTGTCTCACCCTGATGCCAGGGCCCTGCACGTGAACGCCACTTTCCCAGTTCACCAGCTGTTGGTTTGAGGCTATATGAAAAGTAGGGACTCCATCAACATCATGGGATTATTGTGAAGTTTAAGTTAGATAATATACAGGGGTGCCTGGGGGGTTCAGTCGGTTAAGTATCCGACGTTTGCTCAGGTCACGATCTCGCGGTTTGTGAGTTTGAGCCCTGCTTCTGGCTCTGTGCTAACAGCTCAGAGCCTAGATCCTGCTTTGAATTCTGGGTATGTGTGTGTGTGTGTGTCCCCCAATAAATAAACATTAAAAAAATGAATAATATACATAAGCCACACAGTAGATACTTTGGTGACTGTAGGACTCGTTCTCTCTTTCTTCCCGGTGACCTGACATTGAACACAACAAAAACGCTGAACACTTACTGTGTTAAGCACCATGAGTGATACACTAGAGGTACACTCCATGCGGTTTTTACTCCTAAATCAGTCACCTAAATAATCAGAAAATAGGTGTTATGGGCTAGCCCTGTGTCTGGGATCATCTAGGAATAGTGACAAATTCCAATAGGCATGAAATAGGACATCATCTTTTCCCATGACACTCTTCCTCTGGGGAGAAAATGTGTCACAGCAAAAGTTAAATTATAAGACCTAACAATGCTTGAGAGGACAAATGCAAAAACCAAACGATGTGCACGATTCATGGCTAAATGGGAGGGATGGTCCAGCAGAGGGGACACCGGGCTAGACATCTGAAACTCAGGAGGTCAGTGGAGAGGAGAAAGTAGGGCTGGATTCCCAATCTTACTACTGGGGTTTTTTCAGTCAAGGGAAGAGGCTAGATCATGTGGCATGGACCGTGTTGTAGATCAAAGACAGTGGCATCTGAAAAATAAGACACCCTCTTCTTGTCCCTTTTTGCTGAGCAAGCGGGAGCAAGTGACTTGCCTTCTCTGTCTCATTTTCTGCAAACAGAAATAACAGTTCCTACCTCATGGAGTTGAAAGATTAAATAATATTTGCATATGCGTCACTTGACACGAATCAATACATTAGCATTTATTATTATTAATAATATAAAAAGAGGCTATGGTGGTGTTTTTCGGAAATATAACCCAACTTAAGCCTTGAAAATCTTCCTGTCTGCTAGGAAAAATGTGACAACTTCTACAGTAGGTGAATTCAGGTGAATTCAACTTTTTGAAACCACTTTTCATGTTTTATTTGCTAATTTATTTGGGGAATACAAAACTCCAGCCACTCAAGAGAGGAAGCCTTTGGCTATTTCATTTACTTCAAAAGTCATTTTCTCCATCCACCACAAGAGACAGGTCTTTGAAGATTCTGGGTAAATGCACTCATGCATCCTGGGCCTACAAGGGGGGACAGCATGGGGCACGCTTGCCTTCTCAGCCTGGCCAGTCTCGGCCTGGGACCCCGCTCCCTATGGGTGGATTTCAGTCCTTCTATTTCTTCTCCTGGTAAGACTTAGCAGAGGGGCTCAAAGAATTCCAGGCAGTCGTCTCTTATCCTTGATTAGTGGAGATGAGGTTAGCAAGGTTATTCAAAGTCCATATTCCGCCCAGATTGCTTCCTAAACCCTTTACGGGGATTGCTAACAGGTCCGGATGCTGACTAATCTGGAGGACTCCACCTGGGAGGCCTGTGCTGGTGGGCATATCACGGAGAGCCAAACCCTGCTGGCAAAGAGAAGGAAGAGAAAGAGCGAGGAGAAAGCAGAGCTACAGATTTAACCATTAATCTATGAATAATTGAGAGTTGATGCTACTTGAAAATTGACTTTGATAATGGTTTGGCCCCAGTAGGGACCCCAGAGACTCCATTCTAGCCTCATCATGGTAACGACTGGGCCAAAAGTCAGGCATGCAAGGTGCTTTCCTAAGTGCCCATGGCCCTTGCTATCATTACCCAGATGGTGGCATTTTGGGGGCAGGGGAGGGGGACCATGGCCCCTTGTAGTCCTACAGCCCATATCGTCACGCGTGGGGAAAGGCTCTGAGTCCAGGGCCCAAGGCCCAAGGGCAGTGGTCTTCCACCAGTTAGGCCCACCAACACGGGGAGGGATGAGGGAGCTGGACCTTTGGCTGAAAGGCCCTGAATTTTAGAGCCTCGGGAAAGGGCTTTGCAGCTTCCTTCGGTCTTCCTTTCAATCCTATTTGCCAGACTTCCGTGGGAATTAGGATCAGGGCAGGAATGGTATGTGCCACAGGTAGAGACTCGCCATCTGTTTGCCATGTTGGCATGAAGCCGCCATTGTGAGTGAACCACGAGGCGGGGTCAGGTAGCACCTGCGGGAGGGGCGAGCTGGGTCTATCCGAACACTCGATCGGGTTCTCTGACCGAGGACTGTTTACTTTTCCAGTCTGTAGTGTCGCCTCATCCACCCATAAAGAGGCAGTCAGAGGTTTGCAGAGGGACACACAGGGGCTCCATCTGAGCTATGTGACCCTAACAAATCACTAAATGCCTGAGCTTCTGTTCCCTCTTGTGTGGATCAGGAGGGCAAAAATGTTTCCACTCAGGATTGTCAAGAGGAATATGGAAGATTGACATGCCCATGGTGGCTGGCAGAGTCCCTGACAGACATCTGTCCCTAAAATTGTTTTCCCCTCCCATCCCTGGCAGTACTAGTGTTGTCTCTTGACATAGGGATGGATCCCTTCTGAAGTGGGGTCCCCAGCAAGGAGCTGCTGTGGTCACAGGACCACCTGTGACATTATGCAGTTCTGAATTGCTCTGTTAATGGAGGGCCCCCCCATATTTGAAGTCCTGGGGGACTTTTTCCCTGACGGACAAGAACACTTCTCTGCATCTGAAAAAGAGCCTCCCACATTAGGGAAACCATGGGAAACAACAACATTCCTTGGGGGACCCTCAGCTAAGCCTGAAGGTCAAACCATAATGGGGTAAGACGGTATTTTCCTCAGTCCAAGGGACCACCAGGCCAAAGAGACCTCAAGGAACACCCAGGACGAAGAGCATTCATTCCAGTCATTTCTTTGGTTGATTTGTGAAGAGTCTGGAGTATGGAGTGAACTTGATTGGAGAGGCGCTGGGGTGTGAGCAGGTGCACAGGGTGCGACAGATACGGTCCTTGAGCCCCACTGACCATTCAGAGATGAAGCTAAAGAGACAGTGATTGGGGGCTGGCAGTGAGGGTGTCTCTCACCTCAGTGACTGACCTGAATGTTCAATGCTTCCAGTCCTTCGGTTTTGCTAGCTGGGGACCTCCGCCAAGAAGCCGGAGAGGAGATAGAACAGAGGATGTTACGGAGAAATAATGGGACGGAGTCCTCGTTCTCCAGGCTGCAGAGGGGCCATATCCAGAGCTGCCCTTGCCTGGAAGGTGGGACCTTCCAGACTGTATGCAGTCTCTTTTCTCTCCCTGAGGTGCTGGTGAGGAGGCAGCCCTGCCCTGAGACCAGCCGCCCTTAGCTCCCCTTCCCCGGGCGTCTGTCTCCCCAGAGCAGCCAAAGGAGATGAGCTCATTTCTAGAACCCAAGAGGCGGCTGTGACCCCAGATGCCAGTCACTGCTGGAGCCGGGCAGTTGAATCCAGGAGAGGCATCGTGCTGGCTCCAGGCCAGCCTCAAATAGGGCAAACCTGCTGACTCATCTCCCTCTTCCCAAACAAGTCCTGGGAGTTGGCATGCATGGAGCTGCACCAGGGAGTCTGAAGGCTGACAGCCTGGGCCACCTGGCAGGGACCAACCAAGATGGGGGCGGGGGGGGAGTGGCACCTCTCTGCAGGAGCTGTGACCCACCTGCTACCCGGCCCCCCATTCCATTAACTGGCACGGGGGACAAAAATATGTGCTCACTCAAGGATGTCAGGGCTTCTCGCACAAGCAGAAACAAGCACATAACAGGAGGGGATGTTGTAACAGGAGCGATGTTATGCTTCGAGTGAAAAAAAATGGATACCTCGCCTTGGAGCAGCTCCAAAAATCAGGCTTGGTAGGTAGTAAAGCTTAGCGGTTTCTTTGGGGGCAAAGGTCATGCATTAGGGTTTGAAAACACCACAGAGAGGTCTAAAGACTAAAACAAACATGGCCCATCATTCCCTCTCTGCCACCCCCAGAAAATATCAGTAGATGGTTAATGGATATGAGTACTTGATTGGATAATATATGTGGACAAAAAAGTACATGTTAAAAAGCGAAACACTGCCCACCTTGCTTGTTTCTCTCTCCAAGGCACAACATTGAAAACTTTCTTTTGTTTCCCTCCCAGGCAAGATATGTTTAACACTACTTATCTGTTTGTGCTTAAATATTAAAAAAATTTTTTTAATGTTTATTTATTTTTGAGAGAGAGACAGAACAGGGGAGGGTCAGAGAGAGAAGGAGACACAGAATCTGAAGCAGGCTCCAGGCTCTGAGCTGTCAGCACAGAGCCTGACGTGGGGCTCAAACTCACAAACAGCAAGATCATGACCTGAGCTGAATTCAGAAGCTCAACCGACTGAGCCACCTGGGTGCCCCTGTGCTTAAATATTTTTAACACTAGAATAGCCTGAGGATTGTACCCCTCCCAGGGACAGTAACCCCACTGCATTTTCGGGTGCCCTGAGTGAGGGCTGCCTTCCCATAGCACACAGCCTAAACAGTGCGCACCAGAGTTATGCAATGTGGTAGGATTGTGGTTTCCACTCATAATATACCCCAGAGCTCTTTCCAGATCGACACATAGATTCTTCTCTTTTGTTAAAAAAAAAAAAAAATCTGACTTCACAGATCCCACGTTTAGAGGTACCATAATTTACTCAACCAATCCCTATGGCTGGATAATTTGTTCTTTTTTCACCCAATTACAAAAATGCTCCACTTAACATCCTTATGTAGATATCTTAGCAAACTTTTATGAGTGTCCACAGAATAAGTGCTTATCAACAGGATTCCTAAACCCATGGGTATGTATATTTCAACCTCACAAATTTTATCTAATCAGTATCTTCTGTAAATAACCGTGACTTCAAAGAACAAAAGAGTTTCTCTGGTTGAATTCCTCCCTGAAATAAGGCGGAAAGGACTGACCTGATGTCAGTGATGCCACGAAAACCACTGAAGGTTTGTGCACGCAGACTGGGCGAATAAAAGGGAGGTGAATGGGATGAGGGACAAGAATGAAACAAATCCTTCAGACTGTAAGAGGTCTGTCATCCCAACCACTGATAAGGAAAAGAGTAGACAAAGGGGTTGTAAAGGACCGCAGTCAGAATCACTGTGCCCTCCCTGCCGCCAAGTAGCCCAGAAACAAAGTGGGAGCCTGGGCTGGAGGCTTTTACAATGCTTGCTGGAATTTTCTCAGAGGGCCCACCATTAGATGTCTGTTTTAGTTACTTACCCAGCACAGCCATCTCATCAGTTCATTGTTGTCTCTCGTGGTCCCGTGGAGTGACTGGGCTCAGCTGGGCGGTTCTCAGTGGAGGTCTCCCAAAGAGGCACAGTCATAGGCAGTCTGTTGCTTCAGCTGGAATTACCCACAGGGACTTGTGGTGTTCCCCAACTTCCCATAGATTACTATCCTCCTAATGAGGAAAACCGAGGCTTGGCCGTTCCTCTTTGGTTCCCAAGAGGCAGAGCCTGAGCCCACATGGACTTGGAGGAAAAAGGGGATTTATCGACTTAAGTACCTTAAACGTCCAGGAGGGTTTCAGGAATAGCTGGGTCCAATTGTTAAGAGAATGTTCTTGGGAATTTGTTTCTCTCCGTCTCTCAAATTTACTTTTCTCTCTCTCGACATCTCAAACAATGCCATCAAGATCTCCAGGATTAGGATTAGCAATCGCAAGGGACAGAAATCCTCCTTCCCAGAGTACCTTCAGCCCCATCCTGAAGCTGTTGTTGGGCTAGTTTGGGTCACAGGCATGTCCCTGACAGATGATCACCATGATCAGGGAAGGGACAAGCTGGCCAGGCTTTGGTCTCCTGCCAACCTCTGGGTCTGGGAGATGGGGTCAGACTTACCCAAATCATATGAACAGAGACTAAGAGGATGAGGTGAGGTGGTTCCTTGAAATGGAGGTGGAAGAAGGGAGACATTGGAGACCACTGACTCCAGTCCCCAGGCCAGGGACGACATGCCTCCCATACCACCTGTGTGGACACAGACGTGATCAGGGAGAGGAGGCATCCTCACAGCCTCTGTCAGCAATCTCTTCCAGTATCAGGCAGCTCTAAGTGTAACTCATCAGAAAGTAACATATTACCAACACTTTGATGGCCCTGGTGTGTTAGGCACTGGGATATGTACCTTTCAATTTCATTTCATTGTATCCTGTTAAACAGTTACTATTATTGACCCTGCTTTATAGAGGAGGAAATCAGACTAACAACCATTAAGTAATTCAGTTATTTCAAGGACAAAAGATGCAAGGACCCCGAAGGTCTGCCCCACTATGATTTTTATCTTTCTTTGGTCTTTTGGAGTTAATTGGAAAAATCCTTCCAATAACTGTAGACAGCTCTTACGTACGTCCCAAGATTTCATCCTTCTTAGGTAAACAGCACCAGCACCCTTGTGAATTCTGAATGTAAAATTTGTGGAGGTTTCCCAAAATGCTTTTCTCTGGGCATGCTCAGTGGTCCTCTTAGAATGTGCTCAAAACCAAACTGCTCCAAATGGGGTCCAACCAGTTAAATACTGCGGGACCTCCCACTGGGCTGCTGTTCGTCTGTCAGTGGACCTCGGATTACCTTCAGGCCTTAAGGAGCCGTGTTCCTTTGACATCTCAGATTGAGTGTGGCCTCCTCTTCTGTCCTAAGAGCCTCATCAAAGCTTCTAATGAGTCTACCCTTCCCCCACACCTCCCACACCACCCCCTGCTGGTTATAACCACACAGTTAACTTTTTGAGCCTCAGGGGCAAGGCTTTACCTTTAACCTTGTTCAGTTTTACGCTGTTCATTTAGTTTATGATCCCAGACACTTCTGGGACTTATCATTCTGTCATCCTACACTCCTGTCCACTCTGCCAGCCTGGCAGAATTAAAAGAACATTGGACCAAATAGAGGAACGAATAGAAAGTGCCATGGGAGGCTGGCTTAGGGGCACATTTGTTGGTTAACACAACCCACCAACTATGTTCTCCCTCACCTTCAGTTCCTGCCATTCCTTGTAAGAGTTTAGGAGGTTTTGTCAAATACTACGATGAACAAACTACTGATGAGTCATGTCCAAGGATCTGGTACCTTCTTAAACTCTTTCAAGAGGAAGAGAAATGTCTCATTCTTTTAATTTTTTTTAAATGTTTATTTCTGAGAGAGAGCGTAAGTGGGGGAGGGGCAGAGAAAGAGGGAGACAGAGAATCTGAGGCAGGCTCCAGGCTCTGTGCTGACAGAAACTCAAAACCCACGCACCTTGAGATCATGACCTGAGCCAAAGTCAGACTTAACCAACTGGCTCACCCAGCCGCCTTGCTCACTCTTTTATCCATTCAGTTATCTAGTGTTTATTGAGCAAGAGAAGTCCTGGGAAACCTGCCTAAGCCACCTGTGCCTTTGTTTTCCAGTCCGTTAAAACGGGGATAATAGCTTCACAGAGCTCATGCAGGAATTGAGATAACCAAGCAGGGTTGCTTCAAATGGTTCCTGGCATTGGCTAGACGCTCAATGAATAGAAAATACAGAGCCTTGTTATGAACCCATCCTTGCTAGCCCGTCTCCCTCTTGTGCCTGGATTTTGTCCTTTGGCCTTGCTTGACCATTGCTTGCAACCTCCTCCCTTCCAGAAGTCCAGGGCTCCCCCAGGACGCTCAGCAGTTTGGACAAAAATCTGGCACCTTCTCTTTTCTCCCTCACTTTGATGATTTGTAGTGTGATCATCCTGGTGACATTTTTAAGGTCCTCTTGCCATGCCTCCTGTCAGGGCGGCCCCTCCGAGGGTTTCTGGCCACTGCCCACGGCCAGGGATGTGCTCTGCAGTCTCCTGTTGTCTGCGGTGCCCAGAGGCGACTCCTCACTAATCCAGACTCCTAAGTTGGCAACCATAATTCTCATTCCCTCTCCTTTCCTGTGAGCCTTGATATTAGGATGGAGTAGGTTCCTTCCCACCTTTCCTTGAAAAGGAATTCAGGGCCTGGATTCAGGGTCTGAGCATTCCCCCACCCCAATTGCCTACTCCTCAAAACACACACACACACACACCCCTTACAAAAATTGGGGTAATTATATTATCAAAGGAAGACATTTTCTCCCCACAGCTATCTTTTCATTCCTTTAACTTCACCTCAGGGCCACCTTGAGACCCAACTCCAGGGGAAGCCATTTAAGTAGAATGCACGTTAAAGGATGAGCCCCTTCAACTGTGCAACATGGTCCCACTGTCTCTGTCTCCAGGTCCTCCTGCCCTCCGTCCCATCTCTCCTTAGGGACTGCCACTTCTTACTAGCAGGACACCTGCTAGCTTTGATCAGTGCACAAAGCAACTGATGGGAGGCGGGGGGTGAGGAAGGGGAAGAAAACCATCTTGCTGACACAGAGACAGTGTCTGAAGAAGACAGCACTTGGAACGCCCCGGGCTCACTGCGATGTTTGGCCAAGTAAGGGGAGGGCTCGTGGGACGGACCCAAAGAGGCTCTGCGCCCCCCTCCACCAGCCAAGGAGCCCTAGTCTCTTCGCCCGTGAGCAGTAGTGAGTGAGCAGAAGCCCCTGGCTGTACAGAGGGAGGCCTTTGTCTGCAAGGGGAAGGATGTGGGGCATATGTATGTGTGCTAGGGCTGTGTCCAGTTCTGAATCAACGGGGCCACCCAAGGCCCTCTTCAGAGGAGACGTTCTGACTCCCTGGTAGATTGGGAGGGAGAATTATGCAAGCTTATAATTCCCAAGTGTTTTGATTGGACAAAGGTCTGACCCCCAGCCTCGGCTCTCTCTCGACTTAGTTCCTTTCCGGTCTCAGAATCAGCAGCCCAAGGATCTGCCTTGGGCCCTCCCTCTCCAGTCACCCACTTCTATTTTTCTCTACGGAGCTTCTACCTAAAGCTAAAATGTAAGCTTCCAGAAGACAGGGCCTTTGCTCTGGAGCCTAGAACAGTGCCTGCCCAGCCCAAGGAGCAGTCAGGAAAGTCTTTGAAGGAATCAGTCAACAAGTGGGAGGGAAAAAAGAGGCCAGTCCCACTGAATGAGCTAGAAAGGACTTCAGAGATGATCTAATCATTTCCTCTAATGTTTCATGGAAGGAAATTGGGAGCCGTCTGGAGATTTTAAGTGATTTCTCACATCTGACCCTAGACCTGGACTTTGCATTTTTTAAGGAGCTTTCGAGGCACACAGACCCTCCCCCTCACCATGTGACTTTTCACGCACTCTGTGGGCAGTGTCATGAGGGAAGGATGGTGGCCAAGAGAAGCAGGGTCACTTGTTCAGGGTCACAGAGCCAGAATTTAAACCCAGGTTTAAGTCCTTAACTGCTGCTTTAAACCACTGGGTTGGGGATGGACGAATTTGTTTCATTTCCACAGCCAAGCGCAATGAATGGGGAATGCTCCCTGGGGCCACCATTTTAAGAAGGAGCCTGAGGCAACATCCAGGTTCACAAGGCAGGACCACATGATTAATGAGCAACGCCTGCCACAGACACAGGGGTAGGAGGGCAGGGTCTCCCGTCCTTAGGACTGGAAGATGTTGCAATATTGCAACTTTAGGCTCCTTCTCCAGAACTTTCTCCCTTACCATACTACTTCTGAAGCCGGTATTTCTACAGTTCCTGTCCCAGCCACAAGAAGCTTAGGGGAAGGTCACCCAGCCCTGCCACGTTAGAGGTGAGCAGAGCACTGTTAGAAAGGCATCGGATGGACTTTTGGTTATTCCAGAATCTTTTGTCCATCAGATCTGTCCCCTCCATGTTGGAAGGACACAAATATGTTCATGACAGGAGGACAGAGCATCCCAAATCATTTATATCGACTTTTAGAGGGATTCTGTAACCTTGTGGCAGACATGCTTGGGGTCCTGTTTTCCTCAGAGTCCGCTGGGAGCCAGGAACCTCCCTGACCCGCGCTATGTGACGACAGGACTAGAGAAGCATTCACTGCCAATGGCCACAAGGGAGAGGGCCTGTCTGCCCAGACTGGAGCACGGACTGTGGAGAGGAGGCCTGGCCACCTGAGCCTGGATCCCAGGACTTAAATCAGTGACCTCACAAAGGCTTATTGAGTCCTGAGCTGAGGCCTATAACAAGTCTTGCCTCGTACAGGCCTGGCATAGTCACAATGAGGGACGTCTGCGTTGTCTCCCTGCCCAGACGTGTTCTGCACAGTGCCGGGTCGTATCAGGTCTGGACGCGGACCCTGAGGTCAAGGAGACTCTGCCCCAGCTTGGGAAACAAGACCCTTCAGGCAGGCATGCCTTCTGTCCCGACGCCTCTGCTGGTTCCTCTTGCTCCCTTCCTTCAGAAGCAGCCCATCTATATGCAAAACACATTTTCATGGAATTCCCCTGGTATTTGGGTTGCCTCACACAGCCTTGCCTTTGCTAACTCTCCCAGGCTACCTGGCAAACAGCTCTTCCTGACTCAGAATCCAGTCCGTGCCCCTCGGCGGTTCCGAGGCCCGGCGCAAGGTTAACTGTGTGCCTCTGTCTCCTCATCTGAGAAGAGGGGACACTACCACTTTCGCCTCTGCAGATGAAATGAGGGAATACACAGTGTCCGCTTAGAAGCCTGTTCAGGACTGGAGCACTAGACAACAGCCGGTAATTATTATTATTACTCATCCTTCAAGACGCAACTTGAACTCTGCCGGGAAACATTGCAATAAAATACCATAAAGACAAAAGGTTGCCTGGAAAAGATATTTGCGATACATGACAAGGGATTGATTTCCTTAGTTTATGAGAAGCAAGTATAAGTCTGCAGGAAGACAAGAGTTCAATAGAGAAAGAGCAGATAGACAAGAACAGTGCAGTTCAC
This sequence comes from Helogale parvula, assembly GCA_004023845.1. Taxonomy (NCBI): domain Eukaryota; kingdom Metazoa; phylum Chordata; class Mammalia; order Carnivora; family Herpestidae; genus Helogale; species Helogale parvula. The sequence goes on from PJEM01003384.1 coordinate 159,841, forward strand.
AGAAAAAGATACAAGTTGTCAGGAAGCAAGAAGAGGTGTTCAGTTTGACTCCTAACCATGCCAGGCAAAGTAGCCAGGCATTTTTTGGTTATCCGATTGGCAACAGTTTTGAAGTTGGATAATATCCAGTGTCCACCCGGATGGGAAAACTAACAAATTGCAACTGCTCTCAGGGGGCTTACTGGTTTCTGCAGTCTTTTCAGCAGCCATTCTGAAAATAGTTATCAAAACTAAAACTGGGGGCACCTGGGTGGCTCAGCTGGTTGAGCGTCCAACTTCAGCTCAGGTCATGATCTCATGGTTCGTGAGTTCGAGCCCTGCTTTGGGGTCTGTGCGGACAGCTCAGAGCCTGGAGCCTGCTTCGGATTCTGTGTCTCCCTCGCTCTCTGCCCCTCCCCTGCTCATGTGCTTGCTTTGCTCGTTCTCTGTCTCAAAAATAATAAACATTAAAAAAAAATTAAAAGACCCAAAAAACTAAAACTGCACATTTCCTTTAGCCCAGTAATTTCCCCTTTGGCATTCTTGACATTCTCACAAAAGGACATCAGTATATGTCACTAGCATATTCTAGGTTTCTAAAAAGTGCCCAGCCTAAGAGATGCTCAATAAATATTTGGGGAATGGACACAACCAAAATGTTCATTGTAGTAATGTTGAAAACAGCCTAACTGTCCCCCAACAGGGTCGACTTTTTAAAAAAGGTTTTAAAAGAGATTTTATTTTTTTAATGTTTATTTCTTTGTTTTTGAAAGAGAGAGGTGGAGGGAGAGGAAGAGAGAGAACCCCAAGCAGGCTCCAAGCTTAGCCTGACACAGGGCTTGATCTCACAACCTGAGGCTGTTATCAGGAGCTGGCCGCTCAACCCACTAGCCACCCAGGTCACCTAGGCGCCCTTAGAGATTTTATTTTTAAGCAATCTCTACCCCCAGTTTGGGGCTTGAACTCACAACCTCGAGATCAGGAGTCACACTTTGCCTCGACTGAGCCAGCTAGGGGCCCCAGGGCTGTCTTTAACCAAAGGATTAGAGAAATCTACAGTTGTGAAAACCAGTATCTTACTTTGGATTCAGGAAGATTTCTAGTATGTAAGGTGAAAAAAAAATCCACCTAAAAAAATCAAAGTACAGAACAATAAGCATTACACAAAATCATTGGTATAAAAAAAAGAATATGTATATATATTATTCAATATATATGTATATATATATTGTATATAATGTATACATACTTTTTCTTGGACGGATACCTTGGAAGCTGTTTATAATTCCCTTGTGGAGAACGATCAGGAACAGGGAAGTAGGCAAGGTGAGAGACTTTTAGATTCATTTTACACTTTCCTATTTGAAATTTATTTTCCTATATGCACGTATTGGTTTTATTTTAAAATACAATTTTTAAATCTTTTTTAATGTTTTATTTATTTTTAAGAGAGAAAGAGAATGGGAGGGGGGCAGAGAGAGAGGGAAACACAGAATCTGAAGCAGGCTCTTCTGAGATAGCTCAGAGCCTGACACGGGGCTCAAACTCAAGAACTCAAGATCATGACCTAAGCCAAAGTCAGATGCTTAACCGACTGAGCCATCACAGGCACCCCTAAAATACAGTCTTTAAGTAAATATTTTAGATACTCAAAATTAATATTTTAATATTTTAAAATAAGTACTTAAATTATAATAAATCACAGTATGCATAAGCCAGTGTCTCAGCCTCCCCCGGCCTCCTGCTCTGGCCTCCCTCTCCAGCACTGCCCAGCCCAGCGCATTCCCTGCACAGCCTCCACGGGCTGTCTGGCCCCTCTGCTTCCTGGTTTCCCTTTCCTCCACTCACCGTGCTCTTCAAGGCATTAGCCGCATGCCCAGGCGAGGCTCGTGCCCTTGCAGGGGCTCCCCCACAATGGCCTGTACACACGCCTGTCCCTGTACTTCTCTGCTGCCTGGAATTCATCCATTTGCTTGGGAGGGAGCAGGTGTAAGAGATCTTCAAGGCAGAGCCATACTTCACAGTCCCTGTGGCCTCTTCTTGCATGAAAGTCTCTCAATACCTACTGGAAAAATACATAGGCGAAAAAATCCTGTCTAGAAAATAATGGAAAAAACGCATTCTTAATTTAAGCCTTTGAATGATGACCACTAGACTCCATCCGTAAGAAGAGGACAGTGGTGCTCACAAAGCTGGAGATTCAACCAAAGAGACCTGTTTCTCTAGCAGCGTTTTGTCAGGAATAATTGACTCCAGGGCCAGAAAACTCAGCCCCAGATTTAGCAGCCTCTTTCTTGGGGTCCCCTGCTCCTCTTGAGCTGTCCACAGGCCCATCCCAGGCAGCCCTGGATGGGTAGCGCAAGTCTTGAAAGAGAGAAGGGGTTGGTAGTTAATCCCCCTGCATCAGCACCTAGTGATAAGATCCCTGCCGAGTGGGTCAGCCCAGGAGGAGCTGGAGGAGTTAGAAGGGGCCCGCGAGCTAGAGAATGTTGGCAAAGAACCTTCTAGGGAAGATGACCAGTTGAAAGAGGGAGAAGGGACAGCTGATTAGAGTTGAAAGTTTTTAAGGCCAAAGGTGCGAAAATAATAGAGTCCATCAAAGTTTCGAAGTTGCCCTTAAAGTGATTTTCTGGCAATTTCATGGTAGTTCTCCTGTGAAGGGAAAGTATGTGGCATATGGACTGGACAAGTCAGGATTCTGAGGTCCCCAGACATTTGTACATAGAAGCAGGGGCTGTGGGAGGAGGGTGGGCCCAGGGTAGGGTATGGGGAATGGGGTGGGGGCTTGCGCTGAGAAAGGCCTACAGACCTGCCTCTCCACTTTTTTGAGCTACCTGCCATCCTGCCCCAGCTCCCTCCTATCTCTGTTCTAGACCTGACTTCTAACGCACAAAGGTCACCGCAGCTTTGGTGCCAGCAGCCTGTGTGGATTTGGTCACACAGCCCAGGCACTCAGGAGTCACTGAGCAGGTGCACTAGACGGAGTCAGCACAATGGTACCTAATCCCAACTCCGCCATTAACCTCCCGTATGACCTTGAGTGGGTGGCTGCTTTCTCTGTGGGTTAACTTAGTATCTGATCTCTAGGATTCCTTCTGCATGAACGTTCTCTACCGAATTCTAAACTGGATGTGTCTTCTGAGGCTCCAAACTTCCAGAAACCCAGAGAGAGTGGAAGTTTGTTGACTGATGGAAGGTCAGCAGCAAACACATCTTTCATCTCTCACCAGGGATTTTGTAAGCAAGAGTTGGACCATCTCACCCATAGCTGCTAACTTAATCACATGACATTTATTGAAGGTTTGTTATATGGTAAGCAACTGGGTTAGTATTTTTGGAAGAACCAGGAAAACGAATGATATTAACAGCATTATATTGAAGACTATTATGTATGTTGCATCCCTTAATCCTCAGTTCCGAGGAAGTAGGTATTATCGTCCCCATCTCTGTAGAAGAAAACAGAGGCTTTAAGAGATTAAGAGTCCTGACCCATGGCACACAGTGCATAAACAACAGGACCAAGAGAAAAACCCACAGTGGTCTGACTCCAGAACCTGAGTGCTTTGCTAGGATTTGCTGATGCTTCTGGAAATAATTATAAGAGGCTTAGAAAGAATAAATACTCGTCCCGTGATGACATAACAGATACACTGCTGATGGAAGTAGTGCGCACTCTTTCCTCACTAGGTTTATTTTCCAGCCAAGCTAGAACTTCCTACCTGCAGCCCGACTCAGGAGTTCACCTAATACCCGTTACACAACCTCATGACGATGGATGGATGGCTCACCCAACTAGACGGTTTGTTTACCCAAACCCTTTACGCCATATTTGGTCTCTTGATGCAGTTGTCAGAAGTAGCTTTTCACAGGAAGGGAAATGGATCCATTTCACAGCATTTCCCAGAATTTGGATATCACCTGCTGAGCTCAAGAAAGCTTACTAAGAGCCCTCGGTTTTGTTTTGTGGTTGCTGTTTAAACTCAAGGGCCACTGTGCTGTTTGATTGAACAAAGAGACAGATGACAGTTTAATTCCCAAAGGTCCAGGTGCCAGGAACTGGGAAGGTCTTGCCCTGTGGCTGAGCCTAGACTCTAGGATGGAAGGGGAGTCTGAAGCCACCTTAGGTGACCCTGGGGGCCCACTGGTCCCTGTAGAAGGAAGCCAATAGAGTTAGTTACCTATTGGGAGCTAAGCGGCAGGGACAGAAGGGAGAGGTTAGGTTTATTTATTAAAAATATTTTTTAAAGATTTATTTTTGAGAGAGAGAGAGAAACAGAAAGAGGGTAAGGGGAGGAGAGGTAGAGAGAGAGGGAAACATAGAATCTGAAGCAGGCTCCAGGCTCTGAGCTGTCAGCACAGAGCCTGATGTGAGACTTGAACCCATAAACCAGGAGATCCTGACCTGAGCCAACAGACGCATAACTGACTGAGCCCCCCGGGTGCTCTGAGACAGGGTAGGTTTAGCCTCGTGAGTTTACAAACTGCTGATGTGAGGCCCCAAAACAACATTCTGTTCACAGACATGGAGTGAAAGAAAAAAGCTTAATTGACGTAAGCCCCTGGTAATCATAGATAACATCTCAGACCTCAGACATCAGTTAACGCAGACTCCGTGAACACAAAGCAGTTGTTGAGACAGAATAATGGAGTCGAATAGAGCAGACAGGAGGACAGATCTTGCAGATGGCCCCTGGAAGAGGGGTGCCGTCTGGATGAGGAGCCCCCTAGAAGAACCCCAGCAGCGAGGTGGCAACAGGTCTATTGAGAGCCACCTGTTAAAGAATTCTAGAATTACCATTGCTCCAAGGGCCTCTGCTGGTTTCCACATTGTAAATGAGGAAGCTGAGACCCAGGGAGGGGAAATGACTGACATGCCAGAGGTCAGAGAGTAGGAGAGAGACAGGAACAAGCCTTCCTGACCGTGGTTCCTCTGTGGTCAGACAGGAACAAGCCTTCCTGACCGTGGTTCCTCTGTGGTCTTCTACCTCCCATGGTCTTAGCACCTGATTGACTCTCTCTCTCTGAGTGTTTGTGTACAGCTATGGTGACCACCTTGCTACCAGCATTGCCTCCTAGTGATTCAGCCTGGGTGCTGGGGACAGAGCTCCTTGCCTCAGCTTTGAGTTATTGCTCATCTTTGGAGCAGTTAAAGGGACTGTGAGAGTTTTGCCTGAAGGGATGAATAGGTCAGATGGACAGGAGGCAGATAAGAAGGGCCTCTGGAAGGGAAGGCAGAGGGAAGGGTGAGCTCCCCCAACACCATTATGCTCACACAGAAAGCAGGACCACACACCAGGAGATGGGGCGGGAATGCTGGACCACAGTCCCCCTGAGGTCTCAGAACCTCCAAGACTCCATGACAGTTTTTACATAATAAACAGGCCAGGAAACACAAGTATTTCCCTTCTCTACAAGAGAAGGTCCACACAGAAGCATTTTTGGGAGTTTCGTTTTTGCTATGATGATCCTGGTGCCAAGAGCTGGAGCACAGCTCAAGGGCCAAATTCAGTCCAGAGCCTGCTTCTATAAATAAAGTTTTATTAGAACACAGCCCTGTATTGGCTACAACTGCTTCCGCATGACAATGGTAGAGCTGAATCATCATGACCATGACCGTATATATAGCCTATGAAGCCGGAAATATTTACTGTCTCATCTTTTCTAGAGAAGTCTGACAGTAGCTGATCTAGAATATTGCCTACATCACGGCAGATCCTTACTAAACATTTGATCGACGAACAAACCATTTCCTCCATTGGTGTCACACAGGTTCAGAGACCTTAGTTTAGAACAAACAAGTGTAGAAGAACCGTCATGGAAATCAGAAATCATGGACTTGAACCTAGCCTCTACCACCTCCAAATGATGTGACCTTAGGCAAATTATTTAGTCTCTCTGCGTTTCATGAGCCTCATTAAAAAAAAAAAAGGCAACAATACCAGCCATTTACAATAAAAGACCCAGTCATGGGACACATGAAACAGAGTCTGGAACATATGAATACAGAATACGTTACCTAGTTATTAACAACTTCAAGGAGACTTCAATGCGAGAGGTCCCCATGTGACCAACCGAACACTGCGGAACAGAGGCAGCAGTCAGAAGGCTTGAGCTCTTCACAGAACGAGGGGCAAGTTCAGAGATGATTGTCAGACAGTTCAACATTTAAACTCATAGAAAGCTACCAGTCAGCCAATTTACGTATGATGATATTTAAGATAGTGAATGAATAGGCAAGATTCAATTGGCTATAGATTTCAGGTGTTTTTCCACCAGTGAAAATCAATGATCCAATGTGTTCTCTCTTCTGTTCTCCTGATGACCAATTGTGTACAATTAGCTGGAGTCAGGGCTGAGCAGCTTGAGGTCATAGGAACCCATGGGAGTTACCCAGTCACAGGGGGACTGACTGTGGCCCCCCAGCTGGCAGTTTAGTCCTCAAGGAGGGACACATTCTCTCATACAGGGCAAGCGTGGCCCCTTCGTGTGGTGAATGGTGTTATTTCACATAGGGAATTTTTTTTCTAGCAGGAACTCTACACGTATCCTAGGTATTCCGGCAGAGTCTCCAAGCTCTCCAATTCCTCAGCTTAGACCAGAAGCAAAATAATCATGGGCAAGTGCAAAGGTATGCTAGCAGGAGGCTGAGTCAGAAACATGCAGTTACTCAGGACTGAAAATGCCCATATCAACGGCTTCCTGGATTCTACGATTTTGCATATTCCCCCACACGTCTGCTTTCAATATATCAGTACATGGGTTTTCTCCACTCATGTCAAGAGAAGCATGGCAATTTCTATAACCCTTTGGGACTAGCTGGCAAGTGTATGTTCATGGATGAGAACTTAGCCCTCTTGTTCGCAGGCATTGAGGCCTGATTCCCAGCTCTCATTAAACACTGCTCATCTCTCCACCAGGTAGAATTCGACTACAGGGGTCCCTAAGGTCTGAGAATCAACTATGCTTGTTCTGAAGAATATAGGTTTAATAAAAAGGAAAACTAAAGAGACAGAACCCAGATTTACATTCTTTTGTTTTTATCTTCTTATGTATCAGGATCTCAGAGGCTGTAATCCACTAAGAGTTTTCTCTCTCCTTCGTTCTCTCCTGGGCCACTTCCCTCTGCCCTTCAGGTGTAATCATCAACTATCAGCTGGTAACTGGACTGTCATCGGCCACCAAGCACCTTTCCAAATAGCCCCACATTTTGTGTGTCCCACCAGTGACTCAAACCTGTTTCTAGATCCTTCTACAAAGCGCAATACATGCCCCAAATCTCCTATACACATCCATAGGCCAATTTCAAACCACATGACGAAGAAGCCTTAGAGTTAGGGGGGCTCGGTGGCTGAGAGGTAGTAGTAGGAGCTTTGAGTGAGAAAGTCTGGGGTAATTCCACACTCATGTGTGACCTCGTCATCCACATCTTTTTTCTCTGATTCTTTCCATCCTCAAGTGGGCCACACTTGAGGCTTCTCTAAAGCAATTAAGTTTTGAAGTATCTTACACTTAATGTTATGATTCAGCCAACCATAGGTGACCCCCCAATCTAGGAGTTCCCTAATCCAATACCAAAGTAGATGACATTTGTCCAGGCAAAGAGAGACAAGAAAGAGGTTAGGCAAGGACTTGTTCCTTCCCTCTGACTCAACTTGCTCTCAGTCACCTGCTGAACTAGCTCAGTGTAGATCAGGGTCAAAGGCATTGGTAACCCTCAACAAGAAGGTAGCTTTTCTTCATAAAGTGGGAGTCCCTGACCAAGTCTGGAGAGCTTAGGTAATGACAGCATATGGAATTGCCAGGTTTTACAGAAGCCTCCTGAGATACTTTGCACAAAAACTTCAAAAAAAAAATAGAGCCCTTCTGGAGGTAACACTATGCCTTGGACTTGAGGGCTGGCCTCGTCAGTTTCCAGGGAATACTCACACCCATGAATCCGAAGCCTTGCTCTGCTTAGCTCCACTCAAACCTGACCACCTTCACCGGTCACCACCTCCGTCCTGCCTCCATTTTTGGTGGACTGGAGCTCTCTGTCCTTGGATAACCCATACTCCTTCCTGCCCTCTTGGTGTCCTCACCTAAACCCAAATGATGCCTCTCCATCGGCACATGGATTAGGTCCCTGAGCTCTCCTTTGCTTCCAAGCTGCCATCTTTCCCCCATTGGCTTCACCCTTTCTGTCCCAGGCTCACCTCCAATCATTCTCCCAAGTCACCGGCCAGGTCTCTGTGCCCTGCCCTTGGCCAAGTATCCAGCTACTGTTCTTTGGTTGTCTCCAGACACACCTCCTCTCCTTGTGAGCTCTCCCAGGCTAATCTTTAAGAATCTACTCCCCTGGGCATACTTACCTGAGGAAAAAGCCAACCCAACATGGCAGAATAGGGAGGAGGGTAAAGGAGTGAACAAGATTGCTAGGAAGGGAGGGGACCCGTCTTGGCACCTTCATCTCCCACCCAAGCCAGGCTGCAGGGAAACTGGACCTGAGAGCTTTAGTGAACCTTGGGAGGCCAGGAAACAGATGGGCAGGAACCTGGACGGCCCCTCACTTGGAAATCCACCCATTCGTGCTCATGTGCATTTACTCACCTAGTTGGTGAGAGGTCATTATAAAATGCAGGCTTCCTTATTTCCTGATTCCTGTTCCACTTTCCCCGCACCTTCCATTTTCTTATCTCTTTTGCCCTCCCTTTAACTCATATTACTTTGTTTTTAATCACTCAAATCATCCATCAGAGCTCTTTCTGGAACAAGATAGGTCTCAATCACATTTCCTGACATCTGCTGCCATCCAGGCACAGAAACCTAAATGTCCCCCAGACAACTGAGAAGACACATGCAAGAAGCTGGAGACACATGTGAGTGATTCACAGAAATAAGCACACAACAAGGTGTGTGTCCACAAATCCCCTAAACTGTTCACAGAGGGGAGCCCCAAGGATAAGCAGATTGGCATCCACAGGGGCATTTAGGGCACTGGGTGAGAGGGCTCCTGGCTGGTGCTCTCTGGGAACAAAGGTGACTGAGGGCAGTGGTTAGAGCAGAGCAGGGAGAGGGAGACCTAGTAGGTGTGAGAAACCCTAGTGGTCATCACAGAGAGCCCAGGAATGTGCTGTTCGATTGGTGTTATGGTCTTGAGGTGTCCGTCCAGACTGGTTTGGCTTTCTTGGGCTCTAAACCTCCGGAGGGCAGGACTGCGTGCCCACCTAGCCCTGCCTGTGCTCCATCAGGCATGAACAGTCTATTGCTGGCAACAGTGAGGGTAGGCAACTCTTTGTTCCTGGAAGTGCTAACTGGCTAAATGGTTGATTCCCAGAACTTGCAGGTGCAGCCATACATTCGATACTATGTTTTCATTCATTGTTCCTTTCATGTTTGTTTCCTCCAAGAGCAGGAAAGGCCTGGACATCATTCATTTGTATATTTCCAGATCTTAGAACCATGCTGGACTGTTACAGGTGCCCCAGAAATACTGGTTGTGGGAACGAGCCAGTGTGAGCCTGAAGAGCGGAATCCAGCCTTGCCTCCACCCCCAGCAGCCCTCTCCCCGTCGGGGCAGCCCAGGGATCTCCCATGCCTCTGACTAGCCGGCATCACAGAACTCCCTTCCCCTGGCTCCTGTGGGCATTTGGGTTTGCAACTTCCCAGGTGCATCCTGTTATAATTCCGATTTTATGGGCAATAAAACCGAGCCCCAGACATTTGTGAATGCTGTCTGGGCCACATCGCTAACAAGAGGATGAGCCAATGCTGGGGTTCCAGGACCCAGCGCCCACGTTCTTCGCCACCAGGGTTCATCCCTATGTGCTTTCTAGCTGTAGGGTCATGGCTTCGTCACTTAAGCACTCAGGTTAATGGTAGAGATAGTGAAACGTGCTTAAAACAGTTGTGGGATGTAGATTAATATAAATGAAACAATACTCTGAGAAACGGTAGCTACACTCTCCAAGGGACTTACCCTTAAAATTTGAAGCAAAGAAGCACATGGAGAGTTTTCTTCTCTAAACCAAATGAGTGAGAAGTTATATTCGAGTAGAACCACCTCCTTGAACTAACTGAAGTCATGATCAGTTCTTCATCTACTTACCCTTTCGCCAAATAGATCTCAGGGGCCTTCCATGGGCCTGTTGGTACCAAAGGACAGAATAGCCTGGAGGGAAAGTGAACTTTGAGTCAGAGGCTTAGCCTGACACCCTCACTCCTATCTCCACTGGCTGAGTGAATCTGCACAAGTCACTTAGCCTGTTTGGGCCCTTGGTTTTCTTACCTGTAAAATGGGAATGAGAATACCTATCCCACACAGCAATGAGGTTTAAGTGAGATTTATACTCAAGCCATGAGCAGATCCTGTCTCTGATACAATGTGTACACCTGCAACATTGTAGCTACTATTCTCATTGTCCCGAGGGCAGGGCGGTGCAGACAGAACATTCCCTACGGCTCCACAGCACTGAGAGCAATTATTTCAATTTTGGATTAGCATATTATTCATTGGAGAAAGGGAAGAGATTTTTCATCACTGATACTGCTTAGAATTTCCAGCACAGGGTAACAATGAAAAAGCACACTGACTGTTAATCTGTCTTATTCTTGTTTTAAATTCCCTACAGACAATGTATGCCTTACCGATGACCCACGAGACAGACCACTGCCCCGGCCAGCCTCGAGTAAGCAAATGAATTATACATTTGTGCCAAAGAATTCAGGTGATAATCAGAATTAATTGGCAGTTATAAATCACATTGTTAGTGACCCATTTAGATTCTGTGCGTGGAATCAATAGGCTCTGTTAGAAAGCAGCAGACGTCATCGTTAATCCAATCCAAAAGTCTATGAGTTTTTCCTTTCCAAAAAAATGTTTACTGAGTCTCCTATCAAGAAAAGCACACAAGTACAGCTTGCTGAATTCTTGCAGAGTGAACTCATGTCCTCAGAACCCAGATCAATAAACAGAACATCACCAGTATTCCAGAAGCCTCTTCATTCCTGCTTCCAGTAATTACCCTTTGCCTTCCTTCAACACCTTAGAGATCTTTCTAAACTGTGCATCTGATCATGTCATCCCGCCACTCAAACCCTTCGCCAACCTCTTCAGTGCCCTTAGATTCAAATCAACCACAACTGCTTCACCTGTCTCTGCCTGTGCTTAATGATCCAGCCATCCCAGATCTCCTTCTGTTTGCTGAATAAACCGTGCGCTCTCTCTCCCCCTTTGTCTTTTCAAAAACGAAAATAATAGCACAATTGGGATGTAGTTCTTATACTATGCAATTCACCCATTTAAAGTGTGTAATTCAATGGTTTGTAGCAGAGTCATAGAGTTGTGTCACCATTGTGATTCTCAACTTTAGAACATTCCTATCCCCCCAGAAAGAAACCCCGTGCCCATTGCCAGTTGCTCTCCATTTCTTCTAACCCCCTCTTTGTAATCTACTTTCTGTCTCTATCAATTTACCTGTTTGGACATTTCATATAAATGGAACCATACAATTAGGCTTCCTGGAGTTTGTTGGGGTTTCTTTGTTTTATTTTGTTTCTGGGTTGGCTTCTTTCACTCAGTGTGATGTTCTTAAGGTGTATCCATCTTGTACCACCTCTCAGGACTTCATTCCCTTCTTATTACTGAATAATAAACCCTTGGAGCAAAATGCCATATTTTATTTATCCATTCATCAATTGACCATTTTCATTGTTTCTGCTTTTCAGCTGTTATGAATAAAGCTGCTCTGAGTGTCCACATCCGAGCTTTTGCACAGACATATGTCTTCATTTCTCTTGGTTATACACCTAGATGGGATTGCTGGGTCATATGGTAACTAGTGTATGTTTTAACCTGTTTGGGAACTGCCAGGCTGTCCTCAAAAGCATTGGCCCCATTTTACATTCCCACCTGCATTATGTGAGTTTCAATTTCTCCACATCTTCTATAGCACTTATCATTATCAGTCTTCTTTATTAAAGCTGACCTAGTATATCCGAAGTGATAGCTCATCATGGTTTGCTTTGAATTTCCCTGATGACTAATGTAATGAGGCTGAACATCTTTTCATGTGCTTTCTTGGCTATTTGTAGATCTTCTTTGGAGAAATATCTATTCAGATCCTTTGCCCATTTAAAAAAAAAAATTGGAGAGAGAGTGTGTGAGTGGGAGAGAGGGGCAGAGGAAGAGGGAGAAGGAATCCCACACTCAGCATGGAGCCCGATGTGGGGTTCCACCTCACAACCCTGGGATCATGACCCAAGCTGAAATCAAGAGTAGGACACTCAACCGACTGAGCCACCCAAGTGCCCCTCTTTGCCCACTTTTAAACTGAGTTATTTGTCTTTTTATTATTGACTTGAAAGAGTTCTTTGTGCAGCCTAGATACAGCCCTTTAGGAGCTATATGATTTACAAATATTTATATGAAATAGAAAATTTGGGGAAGAGATTACTGTGGCTTTTAATTCAATGCCAGGTGAGTCCCAACAGAGTGGTGCACACTTAGAAGAGCAAGCAGGGCAGCCAGGGGCACTCAGGGGCATCTGAAAGAAGCAGCTGTTGTGAGATGCACCCTGAAGAATGGGCAGACTGTAGGATGGGGACTCGCTGCTGCAGTGCTGAACTCATCGTACCCGTAAGTCAAACCTTATCATCCATTCTCATCAGATCCATATTATTTCCTGAGGACCCACCCTATGCCAAGCACTCTTCTAGGAGCAAAAAGTAATAAGACCATTCTTCCCCTTCAAGGAGTCTACAGCCCAGTGGGAGAGTGCGAAACACATTAACACGCATCAGCATTTGCAATTCAATGTGCTAAGTACAATGATAAATATTACAGAAGCCCAGGGAAGGGAGGTTAGTCTTGACTACCTTGGAATTTGAGATGATTTGTTAAGTCAGGGAGGCTTAGGGCCGCAACAACTTCTTACTCAACACGTATCCAGAGGCAAGGGAAACAAAAGCAAAAATGAACTATTGGGACCACATCAAAATAAAAAGCTTCTGCACAGCGAAGGAAAGAATCGGCAAGACTAAAAGGCAACGGACGGAATGGGAGAAGATATTTGCAAATGACATATCAGATAAAGGGTTAGTATCCAAAATCTATAAAGAACTTATCAAACTCATCATCCCCAAAACAAATAATCCAGTGAAGAAATGGGCAAAAGACATGAATAGACACCTCTCCAAAGAGGACATCCAGATGGCCAACCGACACATGAAAAGATGCTCAACATCACTCATCATCAGGGAAATACAAATCAAAACCACAGGGAGACACCTCCTCACCCTTGTCAGAATGGCTAACATCAACAACTCGGATGTTGGCGAGGATGCAGAGATGGGCTACATGGGTGAGGGGCATTAAGGAATCTACTCCCGAAATCATTGTTGCACTGTATGCTAACTAACTTGGATGTAAATTTAAAAGGTAAATAAAAATATCAGGGAGGCTTAGTCTGAGCCCTTCGGATAGAATTCATGGGATTGTTAATTAGGATGAGAAAAAAAATTGTATTTTTGTTTTTAAGACCTGAAACTGATATTTGGCATTCTTTTCATTTATAAGTGTAAGGAATAAATCATTGTAGTATTTGTAACAATCGTGACTTGGTTGTAAAACGGCACAGATATTTATACATTCTATTAAATTGTTGTGGATCTTGAGGTATTATTTATGCTTATCACTACTTCAAAATCGTGATAGTTGTTAGACCCCCCCCAGTAGATCTTGTTATTTAATGTGTTAATAAATAATATCTTATTATAGCCACATTTGATTTATTAAAATTTTGATTACTGTATTTCAATATAATTGGCTTCCTTTGTATTCCTGCATATTTCCTTTTATATGTTTATAAACTGAAAAGGGTTTCATGAGCTTAATCAACTGCCAGACGATAGATGGCCCAAAGATGTTTAAAAAATTTTTTTTAAACCTGCATTAAATAATTCTTCATTGAGGCTGGAGATTCTACGGAGACTGTGAGCCCAGAAGAGAGACTAACAAGCAGATATTTTCAGTATGATAGTAAATGCATGACCGAGGTCTGGATACGGTCCTATGGCAGAACAAAGAAAAGAAGGCCTAATTCTTTCTAGAACATTCAAAGAGAGCTACAGGTGACATTTGAGCTGACTCTTGAAAGATGAATAAGGTTGAAGGGACCTTCATTCATTGGGTCCAACCCTGTATCCAGTCCTTGAGTAACCGCTACACGATGCCATCATGGGGCTCCAGCCCCTGTGTGAAACACGTGAGCCTGGGCGCATGCATCCAGAGTCTGTTTGGAGTTGGAGCTGGAGGGAAGAGGAGGACAGGACCTTGACAGATGGAGTCACATGGCAAAGGGCAGGCCTATGTTTGCGGAGCCAAAAAGAGACCAGATGGACAGGAAGAGGTAAGGCTACCAGGGGCTGTGGGTTGGAGTCACACAGAGGAAAAAAAAAAAAAGGACCCAGCCTTAGGAATCAGTCAAACCTGGATTCCTAAATGGACAACTGATAACCTATGTAACCTTAAACAAGTTATTTAATCTCTTTGAGCCTCTGTTTTTGTCATATGTAAATATGAATGAATACCTAAATTTCAGGGTTATTGGGATTGAGTGATAGAGTCTATGGAAACGTACTTGGCACAGAGTAGGCTATCAATAAGTATCAGAGTGTCTTCCTTTCAGTTTTACCCAAAGCCAGTCTTGCTACCTTCTTCCCTCAGCTGATAATTTGACCTTGATTACTCATTCTCTAGGCCCAGGAATAACTAGATTTATTAATGTCTTATTATGTACTTGACCTTGTGCTAAACATTGTCTCTTGTCCCTAAAGGTAGAACCTCTTGTGTATGGATGAAGACACTGAAGCTCAGAGACATCACATGATGATCATTTGCCCAAAGCCCCACAGCTGGGAAGTGGTGGAACTGGAGCTTAAGCCCAAAAATGGCAGATGTTAAAATCTATGCGACGCATTTTGTTTCTCCTAGAGAGACGTTTGGAAAGCACTCTGTTGAGTAAACGTTTAATCCATACCTATCAACATTTGACCAAAGCTCAAGAAAACTGTACTCTGGTAAACAATGCCTCTAAACACCAAAATCAACAAAAGCAGAAAAGCAAAGCAACAGGCCAGACAAGTGAGAATCCTTAAAAGGGAGATAATCTAACTAAATACAGTAATAACAGCAATGTCTTGGGCACTGGAGAATGTCACCATTGTTTCCAGACAGCCCAAGGCAACAGCTGTAAGCTGTGAGATCCTGCAGTTCTTCTTCAGGGTTTTGAGACTAAAGTCACCTGGATTGGTGGTAGTATCTCCACTCACAATCTGTCCGTTGGGGACATTAAGCTATGGAGATCCCAATCACAAAGTCTGATATTCATGTAGCGCTTACAATTTAGTAAACATTTCTCATCAGGGTTGTCTGCTGATACGCCTCTAGGAGACACATAGGGCCAGGCGCATTTGTATTCTCAGAAGAAGAACCTGAAGCTCACAGAAGCAAGGCGACTTTCCCAAGGTCAATGAGCTAGGAAGAGAGAATCAGGATTTAAACTCCATACTCTGACCCCTTCTCCAGGGCCATCTCCACCTCCACTGGCATCTCCATCCAGTCCAAATTAGACGGGAGTTTGAGCCTCTTTGGAAGCAAACTTCTAGATTCCTGTGAACTGTGTTTGATGATGAGTTGGAAGCAAACAGATGACACCTTCACAATAAAAGCAAAAATCTAGCATTTCTTGAGATAACAACTTTACTGAGATATGCATCCCATACCATAAAATTTGTGCTTATAAAATGTACAATTTGGTGGTTTTTTAGTACATTCACAAAGCTTTATTACCATAAAACTAATTCCAGAACATTTTTTTCACCATGGAGAGAAACCCATAACGGCTACAGTTACTACCCATTCCAGATTTTTTCACTCCCTGAAAACCACGTATCTACTCTGTTTTTGTGAATTTACCCAGCTGGACAGTTCATACTAATATAGTCACTCAGTATGTAGTTTTTTGTGTCTGGATTTTTTTTTTACTTACCTAATAATGTTTTCATATACCATTCACATTGTAGCCTGTATCAGTACTTCATTATTTTGATGGCCAAATATCCCATCGTATGGATATACCACATCGTATTTATCCGCTTATCAGTTGATGAACATTTGAGCTGTTTCCACCTTGTGGTTATTATGAATAATGAATGAATGATACTATGAACATTTGGGTATGAGCTTTTGCATGGACATATGTTTTTTTAAATTTTTTATTTTACTTTTTTACTTCTTTAATTTATTGATTTAACTTACATCCAAGTTGGTTAGCTTATAGTGCAACAATGATTTCGGGAGTAGATTCCTTAATGTCCCTTACCCATTTAGCCCATCCCCCCTCCCACAATCCCTCCAGCAACCCTCTGTTTGTTCTCCGTATTTAAGAGTCTCTTATGTTTTGTCCCCCTCCCTGTTTTTATATTATTTTTGCTTCCCTTCCCTTATGTTCATCTGTTTGGTATCTTAAAGTCCTCATATGAGTGAAGTCATATGGTATTTGTCTTTCTCTGCCTAATTTCGTTTAGCACAATACCCTCTACTTCTATCCATGTAGTTGCAAATGGCAAGATTTCATTCTTTTTTATTGCTGAGTAATACTCCACTGTATATATATACCACATCTTCTTTATCCATTCATCCATTGATAGACATTTGGGCTTTTTCCATATCTGGCTATTGTTGATAATGTTGCTATAAACATTGGGGTGCAGGTGCCCCTTTGAAACAGCACACCTGTATCCCTTGGTAGTGCAATTGCTGAGTCGTGGGGTAGTTCTAGTTTTAATATTTTGAGGAAACTCCATACTGTTTTCCAAAGTGGCTGCACCAGTTTGCATTCCTACCAGCAGTGTGAAAGAGATCCTCTTTCTCTGTCATCTTGTATGGACATACGTTTTCATTTGAGCATAGACGTAGGAGTGGAATTGCACAGGTAACTCTATGTTCAGCTTTTTGAGGAACTGCCAGCATAAGGCAGTTCTTTATTCTATTTGTTCCTTTGTTCTTCACCCTACTATTCTATTGATGTTATTTCCAACATGGCTGCCACATTTTACACTCTGACCAGTAGTGTATGAAGAGTTCCACTTTTTCCGTTTTCTCTCAACTCATGTTGTTACTTGTTTTTTTTTTAGTATTAGTAGTATAACCATCCTAGTGGCTATGAAATGGTATCTCATTATGGTTTTGATTTGCATTTTCTTGATGGCTAATGACATTGAACATCTTTTCATGTGCTCCTTGGCCATTTGTATATCTTCTTTGGAGAAGTATCCATTGACATTATTTACCTGTTTATTTGTGTTGTTTGTTTATTGTTGAATTGTAAGAGTTCCTTCAGACCTTCTAGGTACAAGTCCCCTATTAGATATGATTTGCAAATATTTTCAGTCATTCAGTGGGTCAATCTTTCATTTCACATTTTTCAAAGTTTATTTATTTTGAGAGAGAGAGAGAGAGAGAGAGAGAGTTCATGCACCAGGGAGGTTCAGAGAGAGAGGAAGAAAGAGAATCCCATTGTGGGATTCAGTCCCACAAACCATGAGATCATGACCTGAGCCAAAACCAAGAATCAGATGCTTAACTAACTGAGCCACGCAGATACCCCATCATTTCCTTGATAATATCCTTTTAAGCCAAACTTCTAAAATTTTGATTAAGTGCTATTTACTTATTTTTTCTTTTGTGGCCTATACTTTTAATTTCATATCTAAGAAAATATTGCCTAATCCAAGGTCATAATTATGACATGTATGTCTTGTTTTAAGAATTATATACTTTTAACTTTTACTTTTAATTCCATGATCCATTTTGAGTTAATTATTTTATATAATGTGAGGTTGGCACCCAAGTTCATTCTTTCACATGTGGATATTTCAGCACTCCGTGTTAAAGACTAGTCTTTCCCCATTGATTCGACGGGGCAAACATGTCAAAATGCAATTGACCATAAATGTAAGGGATTGTTTCTGACTCTCAATTCTATTTCATTGCTCTATATGTTTATTCTTATTCTAGTAGGACATGGTCTTGAATCCTGTAACTTTGTATTAAGTTTTGAAATTTGGAAGTGTAAGTCATCTAGCTGCGTTCTTATTTTCAAGATCACTTTGGCTATCCTGGGTCCCTTACATTTCAATATGAAGTTTAGGATGAGCTTATCCATATCTGCAAAAAAAAAAAAAAGGCAGCTATGAATTTGAGTAGAATTCCAATGAATCTGTAGGTCAATTTTGAAAGTATTGCCATCTTAACAATATTGATTCTTCCAATCCATAAACCTTGGGTGCCTTTCCATTTAGTTGAGACTTCTCTCATTTCTTTCAATGACTTATGTAGTTATCAGTACACATAGTCTTGCATTACATTTGTTAAACTTAGTCCTAAGTATTTTATTCTTTTTATGCTAATGTAAATGGGATTGCTTTCTATGGTACTATGATTTATAATATGAAATATATATTAGGTCTTCATTCCCATTCTTAGCACTCGGTTCCTAAACCCTTGTAATTTCCTAAGTTATTTGAGCAACAGGGTCATCTTTGGTTACAACATTTGGGTTTTGTTCTCAGTTTCTGAAATGGCTTCAGAAAAATAAAGATGAAATGGGTATCTTGTTATTTCTAACAGACCCCTTTCAATCACTCGAGTTTGTGTGAATGAGGAGGTTTGGGAAAGCCCCTAAGGATGGGGGCTGATTTCCAGGGGGAATCAACCTTGATTAGAGGGCTGTAATTTTCAGTCCCACGTCCCACCCCCTGGCTAGAGAAGAGGCACAGGAGGTTAAATCAATCACCAATGGCCAATGATGTATTTAGTCCTATATTGTGATGAAGCCTCCATAAAACTCCCCAACATGAAGTTCAGAGAGTGTCCAAGTTGGTGAACACGCTGGAGTGCCTGGAGAGTGGTGAGCTTGGGAGGGCATGGGGGCTCTGTGCGCTCTCCTCACGCCTCGTCCTGCGCATCTCTTCCACCTGCCTCTTCCTGAGTTGTATCTTTTCATAATGATCTGGTTATCTGGTAAGTAACATGTTTTCCTGAGCAACTGTGAGCCACTCTAGCAAATTAATCAAACCTGAGGAGGAGGTCGTGGAGACCTACAATCTATAGCCTGTTGGTCAGAAGCACAGGTAACAGCATGGACTTGCAATTGACATCCGAAGCTGAGGGTAAGGGAGGGAGGCACAGTGTTGTAGGACTGAACGCTTAACCTGTGGGATCTGATGCTATCTCCAGATAGATAGTGTCAGAATTGAATTAAATTATAGGACATCCAGCTGGTGTCACAGAACTGTTTGAAGTACAGAAACCTCCACCACACACACTTGGTGACCCGGAGTGTCAGAAGTAGTGTGGTGGTAGTTATGGAGTAAAGGAGACACTCAGGAATGTGATTTCTAGTACATCTGTAATTTTATTTTTGGACTGTTCATATCCAGTCTTTAGAAATGCAATGGATTTTTGTTTATTGATCTTGTATACTGCAACCTTGCTGAATTTGTTTCTTAGTTCTGATCATTTATAGTGGCTTCTTTAGGGTTTTTTATATACAAGATTATGCCATCCACAAATAAAAACAGTTTTACTTCTTTCTCTTCTAATCTGAATGCCTTCTATTTCCTTTTCTCCCTTAATTGCTCTGTCCAGAACCTCTAGTATGACGTTGGATGAAAGTGGCAAGAGCACTTGTTTTGTTCCTGATCTTAGGAGAAAGCTTTCAGGATTTCACTATTAAGTATGATGTTTACTGTGGGGTTTTCCTAGATAGCCTTTAATAGGCTGAAGATGCTCCCTTCAATTTCTAGTTTACTGAGGATTATTATCAAGAAGTCATGTTGGATTCTGTCAAATGATTTTTCTACATTTATTGAGGTAATTAGTTTTTGTCTTTTATCCTATTAATATGGTATTATAGTAATTTTTTGTATGTTAAGCCATTTTTGTATTCTTGGGATAAATCCCCCTGAATCATGTATATGATACTTTTTATGTTGCTGGTTCAGTTTATTAATACTCTGTTGAGAATTTTTGCATCTATATTGACGAGATCATTGGTCTGTGGTTTTCTTTTCCTCTGATGTCTTTGGTTTTGGTATCAGTGCAACAATAGCCACATAGAATGAGATGTGAAGTATTCCCTTCTTTCTATTTATTTTTTCTGGAAGAGTTTGTGAAAGATTTGTGTAAATTTTTCTTTAAAGGTTTCTTAGAATTTACCAGTAAAGTCATCTGGGCCTTGGCTTTTTTATGTGGGGAAAGTTTTTTTAGTTAATAATTTAATCTCTTTACTTATAGATCTATTTAGATCATCTGAGTTTTTGGTTTTGGTTTTGTTTTTTTAGTGTTTCAGTAGTTTGCAACTTTCTAGGAAGTTGTGAATTTCATCTGTGTTAACTCATTTTTTGGCCTACAATTGTTCTTAGTAGTCGCTAATCCTTCATATTTCTGTAAGGTTGGTAGTGATGCTCATTTTTCCATTTCTGATTTTAATAGTTTGAATCTTTCTCTTTTTCTTGCTTGGTCTAGCTAAAGGTTTATCAATTTTTTGCATCTGTTCAAAGAACCAAATTTTGGGTGGATTGAGTTTCTCTAATGCTTTTCCATGCCTTTTCATTAATTTCTACTCTAGTATTATTTCCTTCCTTCTGTTTGTTTTTGACTTTGCTCTTTTTGTAGTTTAAGATGGAAGTTTAGGTTATTGATTTGAAATCTTTTAATACAGATACTTAGCTACAAGTCTCTTGCTAAGCAGTGCTTTAGTTACATTCATAATTTTTAGTATGTTTTCTTTTCATTTTCATTTACCTCAGAGTATTTTCTAATTCCCTTTATGATTTCTTCTTTGATCCACTGAATATTTTAGGAGTTTGTTGTTTAATTTTTGTGCACTTATAAATTCCCCAAATTTCCTTTCATTATTGACTTCTATTTTTGTTTCATTGTTATCAAAGGAGATTTTTTCTTTTTATGATTTCAAGTCTTTAAAATATATTGTGGCTTGTTGTATGGCCTAACATGTGATCTACTTTGGAGAATGTTTCATATGCACTTGAGAAGCATGTGTATCCTGCTGTCAGTAGAATGTTTTACAAGTATCCGTTAGGTCTAGTCAGTTTACAGTTTGATCAAGTCTTTTATTTCATTGTTGATCTTCTGCCCAGCTATTGTATATATTATTCAAAGCGCTGTGTTAAAGTTTGTAACGTTTAAATTGTCTACTTCTCCCTTCAGTTCTCTCAGTTCTTGCTTTATGTATTTTGAGCCTCTGTAGTTAGGTCACTATATGTTTATAACCATTATGTTCTCCTAATGGGTTGACCCTTTTATTATTATAAAATGTATTTGGTGCCTCTGGTAAAAACTTTTATTTCAAGTCTAGCCACTCCAGCTATCTTCTGAATCCTATTTGCATGATATATCTTTTTCCAACCTTTTATTTTCAAGCTGTTTATATCTTTGAATGTAAAGTATCTCATAGATGGCATATCATTAGATGGAGGGTTTTTATCCATTTTTTCAATCTTTTTTTTTTATTGTAGTTTTAGTCCATTTACATTTAAGTAGATACTTATAAGTTTTAATTTTTCCCTTTGTTATCTTTTCTCCTGAGTCTTAGGGATTTTTTCGCTCCTCTGTGCCTTCATCGCTGCCTTCCTTTGTGTTCCGTATTTTCTTGCACAGAATATTCCTTTTCTGTTTTTTTTATAGATACATATAAAACATATGTGTGTGTGCATATATATTTGTGTCTCTGTATGTATGTGTGTTTTTTTCCCTTAGTGGCTAGCCAGAGGACCACAAGATCTTTAAGCAATCTAGTGTGGGTTAACACCCTCCGTGTTACTTACATTTTTCTTCTAATTCTAAGGAAGAAGAAAGTGAGAAATCTGGGCTAGAAACCCTTTCTCTATGTTGGCCCTAGGACCTGTTTGGAGCAATGTTACTCATGAATAATACTCCTCTGGGGACAAATTATAGCCATGTGAGAGAGATCCTTTTCTGATTCCCAGGGCATAGATTTTCAGGGTTATCCTGACAACTTTGTATGGACTTTCTAGCTTCCAAAGTGTATTTGAATACATCAGTGATTCTGAGAGTGTGGTCTGGGGATCTCTGAACGTCCATGAGATGCTTTCAGGAAATTCTCAAGGACAAAATTATTTTCATAATAGTACTAAGATGTTTTTTGCCCTCTTTAGCTCTCATTCTCTCACAAGAGTGTAGTAGAAGTATCTAGAGGCTACATGGCATGTGATAGAACAGATTGAATGCAGAACCAGATAGGAGAAATTAGTGCCTCTGTTGAGCCAGGCATTAAAGAGATTTGCAAAACTATAATACAATGACACTCTTTTCTCTAAGCTGTTTTTGAGAATATAGTGATAGTTCATAAAACAGGTTGTTTATATTAACATAAATGGTTTATTATTGTTCATTTTAAATGAGTTTTTTATTTCCCAGTTTTAATTTATAAAGTGGTAAATATTGATAGAGCACAAATAAACAAAATCTCGTTTGCCTTCTAGATACATTTTAAGAGTATAAAGCAGTCCTGAAACCAAACATTTTGAGAACTGCTGACATTTGTTTTCTCACTTACCCCTCACAACAGCACTGGATAGAAAGCAGGACAAGTTCATTCTCTTGCTGCTATGGTTCCTGGGATGGAGAAACTGAGGCTGTGGACCTAGAACTATAGCTCCTGGAAGGACTGGATTTAATAGGAAAACAGTCTATGATTCTGAGGTTAGAGGCAAACCAATTAACTGGAGTGACACTTTCTGGGAGCTGTACACTCTTGGCGGCCATTGACACTGTTGGCCTCTCCCGTGTTCTGGATACTCCTTCCATACTGGCTTCCATGACAATGTTCCTAGTTTTACAAATGGCTCCTCTTCTTCGACCTGCCCCTTAAATATTGCTGTCACCCCACCTCCTATCCTCAACCCACTGCTGGTCTCCCTCTAGAGTCTCCCTGGATGAGCTTACCCACCATTATATATGATGATTCCAAAATTTGCTACTCCAGCTCAGATCTGTCTCTTGAACTTCATAGCAACGTACAGGATATGTCTACCCAGATATCCCTCAGATGTCACTAGGTGCAGTAGGCACAGCTAATGTGACAGAGAACCAAACATAATTGCTTTCCTCAAGGAAAAAAAAAAAATCTAAAGAGAGGACCAGGTCGTCCAAAGCCAACTTCTGTATTTTGGGGTCTGGTTTAGTATTGCCGCCATTGGTCCAATCACCCAAGATCCCTCTTTCTTCCCCAGCCTCTCCATCCAGTGAGTCACCCGTCCTGTGCATTTTATTTCTGTTATGTCTCTCCAGCCTTCACTTCTCTCCATCGCTACTGCAACTCCCTCAATTCAAGAGATCTTATGTCTCTTGTGAATGATTACAATAATCTCCTAACCACTCCCTTCATCTCCTGTCTCATCCCCATTTCCTTCCTACTTCACACTGCTGTTTGAGTGATCATTTTATAACGTCCCATCTGCTTTCCTTACTTCCATGCTGAAACTCTTTAATGACTCCCTCTTCTCTTAAAATAAAATCCATAGTCATTAGCTTGCCTTGAAAGATTCCCTCGGAACTGACATTTACGTCATTTCCTACCACTTCTCTGAATTTGTCCAGGATATTTCAAATGGTGTTTCAGATAGCAATAATGCCCTCCTTGGGGCACCCGGGTGGCTCAGCCCTCTGCCTTGGGCTCAGGTCATGATCTCATGGTTCCTGGGTTCGAGCTCCATGTCAGGCTCTGTGTGGACAGCTCCGAGCCTGGAACCTCCTTCAGATTCTGTGTTTCCATTTCTCTCTGCCCCTCTCCTGCTTGCGTGCTCTCTCTCTGTCTCTCTTTCAAAAATAAACATTTAAAAAATTAAAAAAAAAAGAATGCCCTCCTTAATTACCTGGTCATCCTTTATAATCCTGTTAAGGTGTAAGTTTTTTGTTTTTTGTTTTGACCTTCCCAAGGAGTCTTGATTACCCACCCTTTTGGTATATTAATAGATTTTGCACAGCTCTTCCTTCATTATGGTATATATCACACTGTATCTCTTTCCACATCTATATTCCTCTCTGGACTGAACACGTCAATGGCAGAAATTTTCTTGCTCATCCTGGTATTGCTATTCCTAGCCCAGTACCAGGCAGAGTGAGTACTAAATAAATATTTGTTGACTTAATGTTGAAGGTCTATCAAATATGGATCACATTCAACCTTCCTACTATTTTCTAAATTTAGAATTCCTGTCGCATTTTCCATCCAATCACCCAAGCCAAAAATAGATTCCACGCTCTTCCTTATTCCCTAAAGCTAATACCTCACCAGTCCAGCTTATTCTGTTTCTCTAATCTCTCTCCAATTTGTCAGGTGCCCTCCATCACCGCCTTAGAGAAAGCTTCTACCCCTTAAGAACACTACAACCATATTTCCAACTTCAAAAATTAGGACATAAAATTTTTGTGTCACCTCCAGATATGAGGTATTCTGAGAAACAGAAGTAAGCTCTAAAAGGTTGAAACTCTCAAAATGTTTTCAGTGATATCCAGGGACAGCAGTAGAGAATATTTGAAATCAAAATGTCACTTAGAATTCAGGTTGGGTAGTCATTTAGTCTTGGTAGCAAGGTTCTTAGGCCCTAGTTTTTTTTTTTTAATAGTTTATTGTCAAATTGGTTTCCATATAATACCCAGTGCTTCTCCCCACAAGTGCCCCCCACCATGACCATCACCCCCTCCTTCCCTCCCACTCCCCCTTCAGTCCATGGTTCGTTTTCAGTATTCAGTAGTCTCCCTTGATCTGTGTCCCTCACTCTCCCCCGCTCTCTTTCCCCCTTCCTCTCCCCATGGTCCCCTGCCAGGTCTCTCCTGTTAGACCTATGAATGCAAACATATGGTATAAGTCTTAGGCCCTTGTTTTAAGAATCTCAGACCAGGGGTGTCTGGGGGGCTCAGTCAGTTGGGCATTCAACTTCGGCTCAGGTCATAACCTCACCATTGTGGGTTTGAGCCCCACGTTGGGCTCTGTGCTGACAGCTCAGAGCCTGGACCTGCTTTGGATTCTGTGTCTCCCTCTCTCTCTGCTTCTCCCCCACTCACACTCTGTCTCTCTCAAACATAAATAAAAATTTTTTTTAAAAAGTCTCAGACCTTAAGCTATTTATCATTTAGGTGACAAAGGACAAATGCACAGACAAAAACAACTAAAAATGCCATATTGTAAGTACCAAATAAATGAGGAAGTAATTGAAGAGAGAAACAAACACAGAGGAGATATGACCTGAGCTGGGCTTTAAGGTCCTTGTAGAAGAGGTGTGTCAGTTCACACCTAAAAGTGCCCGCGTGGAAACACCCCAAGTCCAGTCCCCACTAAAGGAAATGGATCCTTGTCCACCAGCCATGGTTGACTGACCAGAGGAAATTGATTCAAGGGCGGTTCATCCTTGGGGCAGTCTGAGATCTATGACCTGGACCTACATAAAAAGAGGAGCTGTGTCAATCAGACATGACTTCTTTCTGGAATCTGAAATTGAAAAACCAAAATGGAAGCTCTGGTAGCATAGGCTGGCATGAAAAGACTTGCTTCAAGTGTTACCTTGAGGCAAAGGTGGGGCTGGAAGAGAATCCAAAGCTAGCTAAAGCCAAGTGTAAGCCAAGGTCATGAAGAAATAGAAACCATGAGTAGACAGAACAAGTTGGTCCATAAAGGAGCCAACACTCGATGTAAGTGGAAATGGCATCAGAAAAAGACTGTGAAACTGAAATAGAAACTTAGAGCAACCAGTCCCGGATCTACCTTGGAACTTCATGTGTTGTGGGCTCCAGTCCTCAGAGCCACTCCTTAACCTTCTTTCCCTGGTGATTGTTTGAATGCTGTTCCTTGCAACCTAAGAGATGAACTGAAACAGATTTGATCAGAAGGAGCAGAGGGAGAGAGGATCCCAGGAGACTGAGTTTCTCATGGACTATTTAGGAAAGGGTTGAAAGGGATTTTTTTTTTTTTTTTGAGAGAGACAGAGAGCAAGTGGGGGAGGGGCAAAGAGAGAGGGAGACACAGAATCCAAGGCAGGCTCCAGGTTCTGGTCTGTCATCACAGAGCCGGACATTAGGCTCGAACTTACAAACCATGAGATCATGAACTGAGCCGAAGTCGGATACTTAACCGACTGAGCCACCCAGGCACCCTGGGCAGTTTACTTTTTTTTTTTTTAAGTAGAAGGCAAAGGTGATGAGAACACCTTAAATTTTAAAATCAGCCAGATTGGAATTTGGCAAGTGACTGAATGAAGTCATGTGTGTAGGTTAAGACCAGAAAGTACACAACTCTGATTACCCAGGATCAAGCGTGCAGTCTTGTTCCCACGGCAACAGGAAATGATGGCAGCTCGGAACAGGAAGAAGGCACCATCAGTGTGGAATCTGAAAAATCATGAAGGTCTTGGAAGACATCGCATTTCCCAACATAGAAGCCTACTTCTCTCCCAGCCCTGCCAAGCCGGACTGTGGGTAGCGTGTGGTTGACTGTTGACAGAAGAATGCGAAGCAGCCTATAGTTGGGAAACAGAACTACTGATTAGGGTTTCCTGAGGGAGGCCTCCATACAGACAGCCTAGAAGCTACAAAAAATAGCCTGAGACCCCCAGCTTGGCATGCAGTTGTGGGACATGCTGCCCCTCTGTCGGACAGCCTGGCGAGAGCCATAAGATGGGCCAAGGTCACCTCCATGTGCACACACATGCCCGATCAGTGCTAAACGGGCCCATTATGACAAGGACCATGGGGCCCAGATGTCAGCTGTCTCCTCGTCTGCCGAACCGGGCATTTGCAACAGCTGTCTGTTTCACAGCATGTCAACTCAGACATGGATTTTATGCCGCCCTCCCATCCACTCACATTACACTAACGAGCAGTGGAGAGTCTCCTGACAGTTGCTTGAGGGAGTTAAAGTTGCACAACCCACAGCAAACAGTTCCAAACAAACAACCAGACGTGCATGTTCTGTAAAGCCTTCCTTTGCTAGACAGCCTGCCTGGGCTTTCTTTTGCTTTTCTTTTTTTAATGTTAATTTATTTTTGAGAGGTAGAGCACGGGTGGAGAAGGGGCAGAGAGAGAGGGAGACACAGAATCTGAAGCAGGCTCCAAGCTCCGGGCTGTCAGCACAGAGCCTGAAGTGGGGCTCAAACCCCACAAACTGTGAGATCATGACCTGAGCCAAAGTCTGGTCGCTTAAACAACTGAGCCACCCAGACACTCCTGGACTTTTTCTTTTTCAACCCAAGCCCCTGATCCAGTCTCCTGGGTCCTCTTCCTCCTTCCCAGATTCCTTCTGGTTTGTGATGCAAAGTCATTCTGTTGCTAGCTTCTATCCCAAAATTTGCATGCCCCAACCCAAAACACAGTTTAGATAAGTAATCTGGGTCCCATACAGTTTATAGGATCCACCTTTCTGAAGGTGACATTTGAGGTTATTAATAAAGCACTTTGTTGTTGCACCCACAGCCATGCAGATCAGCGTCTTCCAACGTGGCACCCTCTTGTGTTTTCTCGGCCCTGTCTCTTTGCTCTGCGGGTTTCTGTTTCTTTTCTTCAACGTAGAGGCGCTGGAGGGTCAATCTGGGTGAATCCCATCTATCGCCCAGCTCTCTGGACTCCGCATAGGAGTAAAGCGGAAGGAG